>FAPP01024716.1:0-10389 GCA_001485965.1 Heliconius ismenius | reverse complement strand
GTAAAAGCGAAAACGTGTAAAAAAAGTACCGTGTAAATCGAGGGATAGGTGTATATTATTTTTAATATGTAACACTATCAAATATTTAATGAAGTTTCAAAACACTTACAGAGTACCGGACAAAATGTGAAGTTAACTGTGGTGTACAGGCCACAGGAGTACAACAAATTCGAAGCCAGAATTAATGAATTAAAACAACACCATACCCTCCTAAGAACATCACAGAAACGGTCTTTATATGTCAGGTAAATATTACTTGTGGCAGTATGCACATTATGTTTGATAGTATTTATTTTTATTGGGCTTTTTTACTGTTTTGCATTGCATTTTGGTTGCTTAGGAAAAACCACTTTTAGTGATATGGCCCGCTTTGCTACTTTATGCTAGCTTTGCTGGCTGCCTATAATCGAACAAAATATTTGGTTTTTTAGTAGATTTTGAGATTAGCGCGGTCAATTAAACACCTTATAATATTGGTAACGATCTATTAAATACATTTTGTTATGTACAATAAAGATTTTATCTTATGATATTAAATATTTTCCAGAGCGCTCTTCGACTATGACCCCATCCGAGACGACGGCCTGCCATCCCGAGGTCTGCCGTTCCGGTACGGTGACATCTTGCACGTCACCAACGCGTCCGACGACGAGTGGTGGCAGGCGAGGTTTGTGTTGAAATGATATTTTATGTATTAAATAAACATTCATTACAAATACTACAGTTAGTAGTATTCAACTAAAAAGTCTTCTCTAATTCTGTCTTGTAAAAACTACTAATATTTAAAATTTTATTTTAAATATTAGTAAATATTCTATAATTGTAATCAGTAACTTCAGTTGCTTTGATTAAAAACACAAACACACTCCTACACTCCCTATGCACCTATGTGATAATTTTCCGTTCTCTACGTACGTACAGTAGTTTTGGCTGTATGTTATCTGTCAGTCATTTACTCAATAAAGAGTTACATAATATATATCTACCTGAAAATAGTAGACATACTAAAGTAGCTTATGAATTGTTTCCAGACGCCTGGACACAACGGACCCGGAGGCGATCGGCATCATCCCGTCCAAGCGACGCTGGGAGAGGAAGCAGCGCGCGCGCGACCGACAGGTCAAGTTCCAGGGGCAGGGCACGCCTGTTAGCACCGTAAGGGATTTATATTTTTTTAGCTTCATGCTGTATATTGTGCATACCAGAGCAAACCTGGGAACCTATGGTTAAGATACTTCCGTTCCCCTATTTCCGTCAAATTTATAATTAGAATAATGCTATGATAGCAAATAAACTTGTAAAAGACATTATTGCCTCTAAGATGTTTATGCGTATCTTTCACATTATTATGTTATATAGTCATTATTATTGATACCAACGTGGCGAAGTTGCTATAGTAGCTATAGTTGCGAAGTGTCAAATGTCTAAAAATAATAATTGATTTACCTAAAAGTGTATATACAATCATATAGATATGTTCCAGTGTACAATAAGTAACAACTTATTAGTAACATAACAATGTTACTTGACATCTCTCATTTCAATAATATACCATATTATGAATATATGTAATTATTTATACAGTACTTAGAAATCTCATTGTCAAATTAAAATATTTAAAAGAGATAATAATAAAATAAAGAAATAAAACAAGAATAAATAATAATTACAGAGTCAATCAACACTGGAAAGGAAAAAGAAAACTTTGTCATTCAGTAGAAAGTTCCCATTCATGAAAAGCCGAGAGGATGGCAAATCAGAAGACGGCTCAGACCAAGAGCGTAAGTAATCATCAACTAACAAAATTTATAAAAGCTATTTATAAACACTTTCGTGCTATATTTTTTATGAAATTTAATAAGCGTTGACGTCTAATACGTTCTTCAGGCTACGGCTTAGTGGTTAGGTTAGGTTGTAAGGTTTTCAAGAGGCGTGAGTTCGAGTCCCGCTTCTTTAATTTTTTTGCATGGTAAAACATTTTACTTATTTTCGTTTCATAGACAGTATAATTAATTCTATTAATAAGTTTTGAAAAAATTTGAATTTCATGAAACAACCTGTGTTTAATCTTTATAATTTTTAATATAAATTAATGAAGTCAATTTACCTTACACATTTTTGTAGCCATTATCTGGATAATGTTATACATTTAGCAAATGTTTTTCTTTGTAAATAACATTTTAAATTTGTGACAGTTCTTTACTCTCGTGGAGATCTGAACATTTCTCAAGATATTAAGCCCAACAAATATTTTCTTCTTAGTCAAATATGTTATTTAGCTTAGCTTGCATTTTCACGGTGATACTGAAATGGAAGTTGTAATATTTAATTTTGTTACAGCTTTCATGCTTTGTTACACGCAAGAGGATGCTAACGCGGACGGTGAGTGCACTTTATATTTGTATACATATATAAATATATATATTAATTTCGCTATCGCTGTACGTATGTAGGTCATTATAGCACGACGTTTTCTTATCGATCTTACCAAATTTTATGTAAACGAATTCATTTAGCTATATTGAAATATACATTTTTTTATAATTGTGTTGCTTCATTTACGTAGATGTACAAGGAGTTATATAATAAAACAAACGTTTAACCAAATGCCAAATGACTGTAATTATTTTATTTTAACATTTGTAAGTGCGTTAGTAAAGTTGTATTGTACGTATTTTTTTGTTTTAGTTTTAGTTTATGTTTACAATAAGATATAATAATATTGGTCTACTTAAGCGGATCGATAAGATCTCGACGCTAGTACGCAACTTTTCATTCGGCTGCTAATATTTATCACTTTCCGAAATGTTTTAATTGGAGCTGTGTGCTTTTTCTAACCATTAAAATATGTTAACTCGTTGTCTATACATTTGTCACTGACTTGAAACGACTGCACACTGTCAATTGGTTGTATTGGTAAGATTGTTTAAAAAATAATGTAGGCGATAGTTTTAATAGATTTCTCGTATAGATATAGATTTAGGTCATGTATCAATTAGGTTTTCTTACAAATTGTCAAATGCGTGTAAAATGTATTTAGTCAATTGGTTCTTACTTACTGTTATTTAAAATTGGATCAGTGTGGATAAATTAATGCTTTTAGTGTCTATGGAAAGCATGATAATGCTTCATACTATCATAATCAATAATATTTACAAGTAAAAATATGCGTAATAACTGTTGCTTAAAAATGGTAAATGCGCCCGAGGACTAATTACTGTCACCAATTATTTCATCCATGTTATAGAAGCGACGCAGCTAATCGCATAACCGTGTTGAGACCATTTCAATACAAACACTTATTGTTTTATACATTTGTGACGTGTATAGAAGTAGTAGATTTTAATATTTCTTATTTATAACAAAATATACGGATTGTCAATTTTTTAATTGCAACACTATTTTGTAATATGATTAAAGAGAAAAACATAAAATCGTAATTAATTACATTGATATTAAATTTCACATTTAGTACAAAGATCAGACTAGAAGTAAAGTACAGTGTAACTCCATATAACGTAACTGGGGATCGAGGAGGAGAAGAAATACGTACTTAAATGAGGTGAAAATAGAACTATGTAATTTTTTTGAATATTACTATTTTAATCTAGTATAATACTTACAAGTAGAGATCATTAATAATAATAATACCTTGAGAATACGCGGGATTTTTAAACGTTTTAAGTGAAAAAAGTTTGATTTTTTCGCCAACAGCGATCCAAAATAAATCAGTATTCAATTGACTATTTATCCATTTCTTTGAGTTTCAATAAAGTTTCCAATGATGATAGATATTATATATAACATGTTTTAATCGGAAATATATTACTAAGCGTTAACGATAAATGTTTTGGTTTTGCCTGTAATGCAGTTAAATCTTGAGAGTGGTTGGTTATACATAACTTACGAATATAATAATTAATATATATTTTTGACATTGTTACGAACTAATCTAAAACTTAAAGTAATAAAAAAAGTTCTCACATGTGGAGTAGTCTATAAAAAGCGGGACAATTCTGTCCCAATCGGGACAATTAATTTTGGGCTAAAAATCTGGATATTCTGCTAAAGTCAGGACGTCTGGCAACACTGTTTATATCCATTTGACGGATGCGAAATCGCAGGAAAAAATACTATAATATGTCAACACGTGCAATCTCAATATATTCCTGACCAATGTTGACCTTAAAATTTACAGGCTAAATAATAAACAAACTAAGGACGTGTTATCGTTATTGAATTAAAGAGTTTGTGAACTGCGTAGTGTCATTATGTAGTATGGAAAACAAGCTAGAGAATGATTTAGGAAATTTATCGTTAAATCGACCGACGTTACATGGAGTTGTCACAGTAATTAATTACGCCTATATTTATTAAAATAGTAAATTCGTTACCAGTTTTTTAATATGCTCCTTATAGTACGGTTGTGTGATTAGACAATTTAAGTGGTGGTCGGAAGCTTTCGAAGATGTGAATGCTGACTCACAATTTTGAACCCTAACACAAGGAATTTATCAGTTTAAAGTAAATTAATGTTATTATCTTCATTTCGGAAAAGTATAAATAAAGTAACATTTTAGGAAGTTAACATCAGAAAGTATCCGACCACTCGGCGTTATGCTCCGCGTAGGTATAGAGGCACACGGTTTGGTTTGACTCACGTTCGGCCGTTCCTGTGCTTCTAGTCGCCTGGCAGGAGCTAACATTGTACCAACAATCTGACATCAGTTTCATTTGCCGTTTATGCTCGTGAGCTTGCCTCGTCTCTTACCCACCACACCTATCAGACACGCTAGCCTCCCACTTAGATCTTCTCCATGAAACGGACCATTTGCAAGATGCAATTTATTTGAATATATGTAACGTGAATTTTTCTACGTGTAGGGGAAATCTTGTACCGAGTGGAACTTCCCATGATGGAGGAGATAACGCTCATTTATCTCGAGGACGAGAGTAAGTTTTGGGAGTGAGGCGTAGCTTGCGAGTGCAGTAGCCGATACCTTATCTCCCGCATTCTGGTTATGATCATCAATTAGAAATGTAGTTTCCATTTCAATAACACTCGATTTTTCTATTATTTGTCATATGTTTATGTTTAGTTTTTATTTTCTAATTCATACAACGCGATGAATCTAATAGCTATAAGCACACGTTTATATCACATCGAGCCCAGTTTGATTCACCCACAAACTAGTGACGTCGCGCTCTTTAGTCTTGACGACAAGCCGTCGGTGCTACACTATCGAACTAAACAATGTAAGCTTCGTAACAAATATTGTACCTGACACCAAGTTATGAAATATAGTATGCCAAAATTAGCTATGACGAATTAAGATACGCTCTGTATACGCAACTTACATTGTGACATTTGAAGTTCCTTAAATGTAGGTTAACACTGAATACGCGAGAGAAAGTCATTATTAAGTTGTGAAGGGGGAGTGGGCCACTGGAAGCACACGAGGACACGAGGGCCGCCCCTATCACAGTAGCCGACGCTCGAGGCGCCGCATGTTCACAGATCGCACTCGTATGCGCTTTGCCTATAGACATTACATTGTCACGAGCATGTACACCGTAAACAAACTTTGACAACCATCATACGGGCTTTTTAAATATTTAAAATATTTGCTGTGCTGAATTTATTTCGAACGTAGATTGTGTCGCTTTAGAAAATGCTGTATTTATAAGCTTATCTGACTAGTGATTCGATGTACTGACATAGCTGTCAATTGTCAACTTGAAGCCAGATTTTAAAAGATTTTTTTATAGACACTGGTGATGTGTTCATCAGTAAATTATTTTACTTTGTTTACATCCATGCAACAATGGTTTTGTGAAGCATGTTGACTCGATTCATTGAGAAAGGTTTTCATAGGTTTTTCGATTCATATTTTCTATCTGAAGGTAAGATATGAACCGCCATCAAGAATCGACACTTTGAGGGCATTGCATATTAGTTAAACATTTTTTTCAATTTTATATTTCAGATTTTAGTAGATTAGATAGGTTATGAAATTAGAATCGTAGTTAAATAGATTTTTTTTGTATTACAAATATAGTTATAAGTTGATCCAGGCAGCAATTATAATATTACCTTATAAAAATCCGTTAGATCATCAATTAATTTAATATGATCAAAATGGACCAACTGTATCCAATAAATAAACTCGAATGTAGAAAGATTAAAATTACATTTACATTAATGGCACAACAAAAATATGTATATTGAAAAGAAATTTCCATTATTGGACAAGCCAAATATTATTAGTAAACTATGTTTCATAGCAATTAGTCGTAGAGCACGACGCACGAATGATCGAGAGCTTAAATTTGTTTAAAAAACAATAGGCACTTATATATTTTTTTAACGATAAAGTATTGCTATATCCAGTAATTTAGAATAATAGCGTCTTACAGTGGAAATTGGTACGATTTTTAAATTTTATTATCTGATTCAACACACCACCTATAAATAGTAGAGTGCGTTATTGAGAGTTGTAGGAAGAATAATATGGAGGATAACATTTTTATACATATCTTAATTCTATGTTCTTAGGTCAAGACGAAGCGGTCCTATCATATGAAACTGTTCAACAGTTGACGATTAATTACACGAGACCAGTTATTATACTCGGCCCACTAAAGGATAGGATCAATGATGACCTAATTTCGGAGTTCCCTGACAAGTTTGGAAGCTGCGTACCACGTGAGTATTAGATATTTTGTATAATAATTTATTTTTAGCTGAGGCCTGTAGAGTTGTTTTTTCAATGTTTTATAGAAAATGTAAACCTATTAAATATGTAAATTATTTGTAACTAACGTTCTAAGTGATATTTACTATACAAGCTGTGTCCACGTCACATAGTATATCATAGTGTATATAGTATATTTTGACATGCTTCTCCTATTGTACAATCTCCTTCGTCTGTTCTCCATACAACGTGACATTGACGAAGTGATTAGTGTTCAAATGGTATGCTCGAAACGCCATACATTAAGAACTGAACATATAGTATAATGTTTTATGAACAGATACGACGCGACCCCGACGAGACTACGAGGTAGACGGACGCGACTACCACTTTGTAGGAAGTCGCGAGCAAATGGAGCGAGATATACAGAACCACTTATTCATAGAAGCCGGACAGTACAATGAAAATCTGTATGGAACTTCCGTCGCCTCCGTCAGAGAAGTCGCCGAAAAGGTATCATCTAATTAATACAAAATGGAACACCTTAGCACCTTAGAGTTAGTTGCAGCGAGAGAAACTAAGTGCCTGGGACTAGCTAGCCAAATATAGACTGGCCTCCACTATCTACGCGCCTGTAATATAAAACTAGAAATATTTGAAAAATAATTGATTCGAATTTTCAGGGGAAACACTGCATTTTGGACGTAAGCGGTAACGCTATTAAGAGGTTACAAGTGGCGCAACTGTACCCCATTGCCATATTTATCAAACCAAAGAGTGTAGAATCTGTTATGTAAGTCTTATACATATTACATTTAATTTTACATGTATTTTACCTTTTTTTGCACTTCTCTAAATTGTATATAATGCTTTCAGGGAAATGACGAAACGAATGACCGAGGATCAAGCTAAGAAAACATACGAACGTGCTCTAAAGATGGAGCAAGAATTCGCCGAATATTTTACAGGTACTTGTGATTGTACACTAACATTAGAATATATAACAGTGTTAATAAAAAAAGTTACAAGACAGGTTCCCCAATTTGAGATATAACGTTCTGTGTAGTGGCTGTTTTACATATAATGGAGGAATTAGGTATGGATTCGATTCACGATCTCATTCGGGGGAATAATTATATTTAAATAACTTTTAAAATAAAAAAAATATGCACGTAATGGCTAATAAATGTTATAAATAACATGCTATCATATTTATTACCCATTTCCTGCCATATAATTTAGTTTTTTTTTTAGTATAAATTTGTTTTTTTTTTTAATAAAATTGAGTTATTTGCTTTTTTTACAGCGGTAGTGACTGGTGACACGCCGGAGGAGATATACGCAAAGGTGAAGGCGGTGATCACGGCAGAGAGCGGTCCCACCGTGTGGGTGCCTCGCCGGGACCCCCTGTGAGGATCCCCCTCTCCCCACACACCGCCACCGTGCCATACGCTCTGCCCCACTCCAGCCCCCTCCAGCAAAGATATGTAAACTCACGTGACTGATTAGTGTGTATCAGATAGGTACACCTTTGACTCGAGTCGAGGGGAATTGTTTTCTAGTAACTCAAAATTATTCCCCTGTCAGACGTCGTGAAGAACATTTGTTTTGCGTAAATTTCATTGGACCCCCCTTTCTCTCCTGGTGATATCGATGTCAGCATACACCTTAATACTAGACAGTATACTGTTTTTTTGAATTCTGAACCCTGAAATCCGCAACGTGTTAGTTACAGTTGTAGTTCATAGTATCGGGCAGCAGCAGAACGAAGCAATATAACATTGAAGGCGTCACGTAAGCAATACATCGCGACATGTCCGCGACGAGCGTAGCGGTATATAGTCACATATTTTTAAAATCTTATTGATTTTTACCATATTTTATAAATACCGCTCGGTAGATACCCTTTGTAACGTCTCGTACGAGACGAACACGCCAGCTGAAACATAATCGTTTTGTAAAACAGAGCTTTCACCGTAGTATATTGCATTGTGCTTGTTTTTGCTAATGTTTAATCTAGCGATTATATTTCGTGACGTTAGTATGTTTGCATTGTATAATTAAAAAAATATTTATTGAGAAAAACAGTTATATGCTTCGATTTAATGTAAATGAAATTGTATATTGTAGAAATTTAAAATGATATTGTTCATGTTGATTTGTTAACTCAGATTGCTAGAGTGAATTGTGAATTTTTCAGCATTAAAGTATAGTAATCTTTATCATGCTCCGATTTATATATCTCGAAGATTTGTGCACTGGAAGATGCGATAATATGACAAATATAGTTATAAAGTTTATTACGTACTGTAGTCGAACCCACCTAAGTCCTGCATGGCTAGGCTAAGCGTGGCCGCGAGTGGCGGGCGGGCCTCGGTGTGCTTAATGTTCCGCAATATCATGTAAACTCACTTTAGACAACAATTTTAGTAACTTGGACAACTTTAAAAATGTGTTGATTTTATTTTTTAAAATGATATTGTAAAAGTTCACTATAAATTTACTAATACATACACTGAATTTGATCGATGACCGCCCGCGTCTCGCAACCACAATTTATTGCTCAAGCGGCAAACTATATTATACTTATAGCCATTGAATCTCATGACATTGTGCACACCGACATCCTCTTTGACACTCATTTAGACGAGGTGCAACGTTGTTTGTTGATCATTTTTATAGTAAGGAATTGTGTTATACGGTGTGAAATGTCTCACCGCATAGTGTTTGACATTTATTTATTGAGAATTTTATTTTCTTACGGAGTAATAGAATGGCCATCTGCAAATATGGCACTGTACATGAGCAGTTGCTGCTTAAGAATATTTATGATCATTTTACATATTTATATGGTACATACGCAATCGGGCTCCTTGTACTTAAACTGTTTTAGAGTGTGTTAAAGTTGTGTAATGTTTTCCATTTTTTTAACATTTTATTCACATGACAAATATTTTAGAAAATATAAAAATTTACTGTTTTTTTTATTTTACATCTTAATTATTACAACAATAAACCGTGTGCATATTTTCCTACCAAAGATGTTTTTAATCTCTGAATTAAAAAAATGGCAATGCTATACTTAAAAAGTGTATGAATCTTTCTACGTAATAGTTCCGGCCAAGAGCTATGTAAATATTGATACATTTTTACTAATTAATGCATGTAACATATTTATTATAATATAAATTTATGAAAATTATGAATGAACTAATATGGATCTACATGTGTATACTTTGTCGTGTTATTTTAAGTTTCCTTACTGCTGTATTAACAAGTAATATAAATTGTTTTAATGGTTATTTATTTTATCGTACTAAGATAGGTATTCTATTAAATTAATGGAATGTGTTAAATTTGTGTACATTAATAAAATATAAGTATTAATAATGTTTTTAACCCCTAGTTAATTTTAACATTTTATCAACTCCATATTTGCAGATGTACAATGTTTATCAGTTAGTGATGTTCAATAGACTAGTTTGAATAAAATTATTTACGTTGAAAATTTTACCCTTGTTTCTTTAAACTTACTGTTTTAAGTAAAATAAATTTAAAATCCCTATTTATAAATTGCTCTCAAGTCTCATAGATATATAATTTATATTTAAATATAGCCCTAAATGTCGTATTGCAGCTGCGAGCTTAAAGACTATATGAACAATATGGACGGATTAACACTAGAAGTGCCGAA
>FAPP01024675.1:0-10888 GCA_001485965.1 Heliconius ismenius | reverse complement strand
AATTCAAACATATTTCAGTAAATTATTAGGTAAATTAATGAAATTACCTACCTGTTTTATTTTTCAAGAAGAGGTTTTTTTAAACTAAAAACATCACAAGCGGTATAAAGTAGCACCATTGAATAAATGAAACAATTAAAAGCATAGGAAATAGAAATGTCCATAAATGATATCAAATATCGCTTCAACGATTATGTTACATACCGCATTAATTCATGACCTAATAAAGATGAAAGTGACCTGCGGATCAACTAAATGAAAAAATCAAATTCAACATATTCTCTATTCAAATAGACTATTGTAAGCACTCTTGAATCGTCGAATGAACATATAAAAACCGGTCAAGCGCGAGTCGGGCTCGCCTACCGAGGGTTCTGAGCTTTTTCTGAAATTCAAGCTTCGCTTAACCTGAGCCCTTTCATATGATATGAGATAAAATATATGCTACATGAAGGGCGACAACAGACTCCAACATTACACTTTGTCTTACCGAATCGCAATGTATAAATAATTTAAATATTAATATTTCTCTCTGCGGGATTGAAGTTACAACACGTTTAAGTAAGAGATTCTCATACAACTTCAAGATATCGTCTATACGTTTTGAAAACTTTTCAAATTCAAAATATAAGCTACCTCGATCGCCAATTACACTAGCATTAGGGTGTGCAAATACTTTTTTTTACCCACAGTACATTCAATAAAATATTACACAATTATAATTAAAAAATATATTTAAAAGCTTATTTTGAAAAGTTTTATATAATTCTTATATCCTGATATAAAGGATCGCATTATTCGTGTATAATTCAATTAAATATTTAATTAAAGATTAGAAAAACTACATAACAATAAAACTTTTTACTTTAAACTTATCTGTGATTCATAATCAACTGCCAAGTTACAATGAAAATCAATTGATAATTGTCACTTGTCACAAGTGTCAGGTCAGGACATTGTTGATGTCGACGGGAATCGGTATGTCTCTAAACTTTTGTCCCAAATAAGTATTCTGTAGGCGCGTTCGTGTCAAGGAAGTTATTGTCAGATGGTAAATAAATGTCTTTAAAGCCAACAAAAATGCCGTCGGCGACGAAAGATTCCACTATATTGAAAATTGCTGTTGAAATGCTCAATGCACCCGACAAGGTGCCACAATTGATTGAATTCGATCAAAGCCAGCCCCTCTCCAGTATCATACAACTATTGTGCAAGTCGTGGGGACTTCCCGACCCCGTCAACTATGCTCTGCAGTTCTCTGAAAGCAATAATCAAAATTATATCACTGAGAAGAATCGCAATGAAATAAAAAATGGATCTGTGTTGCGTCTTGAACAATCCCCAGCAAAGACGGTTCAAGATATACTGGCCAAGATCAACACTGGCACCGAGAGCGAGCAATCCGCGGCGCTAATGAAACTATCCACTGTGAGTAGTGACCTCACCTTTGCTTTGGAATTTATCAATAAAAAGGGATTGTCCCTTATCATCAATAACATAGAAACTGGCAAATTTAAAGGAAATTGCTTAAAATATGCATTAGTCACTTTTGTGGAGCTCATGGACCATGGCATCATATCTTGGGACATTTTAGAAAATCAATTTATAAATAAAGTTGTAAGCTTTATTAGTAATCAGACAACAGCACAAGATCCTAAAATAATTCAGTCATGTCTGTCGATTCTTGAAAATATTGTACTTAACAGTTCTGGAAAGAATTCCCATGTTGAAAAAGAAATAACTATTCCAAGTTTAATTTCACACTTAGAAAATCAAGACAGAATCATTCAACAAAATGCAATTGCTCTCATTAATGCAATATTCTCAAAAGCAGACATGACCAAAAGGAAAACAATAGCTGCAACATTATGCTCTAAGCAAGTAAGAAACAAAATTTATGAGAATCTTATAACAAAAAATGCTTCAAAGGAGTCATTAGGTACAGAGCTTGCTCATCAACTATATGTATTACAAACTTTGACTCTAGGACTATTAGAACCTAAAATGCGTCAAAGAGCTGATTCACAGGAACAAGAATCTCAAGAGAAAATTAAGGAATTGAGAAAATTAGCTTTTGACAATGATAACACTGCTAACATGGAAGTGACAACACGGCGTCAGACAGGAAGCCTTTCAAAAGATTTTAAAAAGCTTGGTTTTAAATGTGAAATTGACCCTATAAAGGACTTTAATGAAACCCCTCCAGGAGTCTTAGCATTGGATTGCATGTTATATTTTGCAAGAAATTATAGGGAAGATTATACCAAAATTGTATTAAGGAACAGCTGCAGAGCAGATGAACAAGAGTGTCCTTTTGGGAAGACCAGTGTTGAACTAGTTAAGCTTCTTTGTGATATATTACATATAGGTGAATCCCCGAGTGAACAGGGGCAAACCTATCATCCTCTATTCTTCACTCATGACCACCCTTTTGAAGAATTATTCAGAATTTGCATAGTTTTGTTGAATAAAACATGGAAAGAAATGAGAGCTACTACAGAAGACTTTGTAAAAGTATTGAGTGTTGTTAGAGAGCAAATAGGCAGAGCTTTATCAGCATCTCCAAAAAGTTTTGATAAATTTAAACAAAAGATCAAAGAGTTGACATATAATGAGATAACTCACTTATGGCAGCAAGAGCGCACTAACCGTGAAGTATGGGAGTCACACGCGAGACCCATTGTTGAACTTAAGGAAAAAATCACACCTGAAATCATTGACTTGATTCAGCAGCAACGACTCGGTGTCCTAGTCAACGGGACTAGATTTAAGAAATATATGAAGATTAATAGAAAAGACAAGTTTTGGTTTGTCCGTCTGTCACCAAATCACAAAATTTTGCATTACGGTGATTGTGACGAAAAGAATACACCCAGCTTAGAGGAACTGGGTTCAAAATTAGCAGTTACTGAGATTAAATGTGTAGTTGTAGGCAAAGATTGTCCACACATGAAGGATTTGAAGGGGAAAATAAGCAGTCCTCACCTGGCTTTTTCACTTATTCTGAAAGCCGCTGAAGTACCATCCTTAGATTTTGTAGCTCAGGATGAACAGATCTTTGATTATTGGACTGATGGTATTAATGCACTTTTGAAAGAAAAAATGACAAGTAAATCTTTTGAGAATGATTTAGAAACACTTCTTTCTATGGACATAAAGGTTAGACTGCTGGATGCCGAAGGCATTGATATTCCTCAAGACCCACCTCAGATTCCTCCGGAACCAGAAGATTATGACTTTTACTATGACAACAATTAAATGAAGCACAATTTAAATGTAAATAAGTAAGGTAAACTGAAATTTATATAGTCCCATTTGTTTATTCTATTGTTTTATTTCAAGTTATTAGTATTTTCGTTATTTAAAAGTGTTAGAGCAAGGACTATTTCTAAAGTAATTTAATTCGGAAGTATGTTGTTTGTTTTAAGGCATTATTATATTACTAAAGCTATATTTAAGACAGATTTAAAAAACAATTTAATTAATTTTGTAGTACCTAAATTGATTCACATAATTAAGAGGAGAATATAAAATAAAATGGATTGTGCAAAATTTTAGTTTTTGGAAAAATTCATCATAAGAAAGATTTTAAATATATGATTAAAGAAGTTAAATATGATATTTAAGAAATAATGAATGAATATTATATTCGTTAAATTTAATAAACTATTATTTAAAATGTACTTGTGTCTAATGTTGTGTCAAGCCATTTCTATTTATTATAAATAATATAAATTAGTTGTTAGCATATATGAATTATTTTAAAAAAGGAACTGTTTTTTTAAACGGTTTTTTTATATTTCAAAACAACTAAATACAAGTGTATATTAGCCGTCCTAACAGAAAACACTCATAAGAAGTTCTACTAAAGCTGCAAAATGAATAAGAAAAAAGCTATCTTTGATTAAACATAATGATTATTAATTAATAAAAATAAGAAAGACACTTTCACAATTGAAAGTAAACTATATAGAAACATCTAAAATTTAACATAGCAGGACTTAAACATGCGCCTATTGTAAACCACTTAACTTCGCTTTAGCCAAGTGAGCTATATGTTGTTATTGAGTGCCTGGACTGGTTCTAGTCCCGCTATGTAATTTGTTTTTCATATATTCTAAATATTTTCCTTTCCTTAATATGTGAATAACATTTTAAAAATGTTAAAATTACTTCACCGCGCTTACAATATATGAAAAAAATGTGAATAAAAAATATTTTTGATTGCAATTGTAATTTTACAAAAAATTAGTATAGAAGATTATACAGTATGGCTTGACATCATAAAAATACATAATAAAAATACATTTCTTATTTATTCTTATCTTATATCTTATTTATATCATATCTTATTTATGGTTTATTACCTCCACTTGTGTTTTTATATTACCATATTCTGTACACCAAAGATAATTAAAAACTTATTATAACCAATTATAATAATAATCAAATAAAGTATTTTATATAGTACATTGGTCTATTTATTTATATTTTTTTAAAGATAATTGTGTAATTTTGATACAAGTTTAATATCTAAAAATTAAAAAAGATATTTTCAAAGTTGTAATTAATTTTGTATTTTCCTGCTTTAACAAAATCAAGTTGGGCGGGCATGCGCAGCGGTTTTAGAAATAATTGCATGGTATATTTAAATTACTTTCGTTTCTTCGCTTTCGTAGGCAAAGCTCAGCGTAGCAGAGTGTCGTCACTCTATACGCAATGTTTCCTAAATTGAGAGAACAGTTTCTTAACATTACTTTCCAGTTGCTTATAGGACAGTTCCTTTTATTTCTCTAATTACAATGACATTAACTACGGCAATCTGCTATGCTAAGTGAGTAAAAACTTAACATCAGTGCTAGTTAATTATAGTTACATTAAATTTAAAAAGAATAAGATAAATAATATTATTTGAATCAATTTAGCATAAACATATTGAATGAAAGATAAACAAAAGTAAGAATTTTTAATAGATATTATATATACACAATGGTATATTTTAGGGTTCATGAGGCCAGTTTATATTTATAAGATCCTTATAATAGAAATAACAGTACTATTTGGGTTCTCGAACCTTATAGTTATCATATGAATAAACATGGAATAACAAAATCTTTTTTCTTTAAAATGTAATATAAAACTTGAAAAAGATTGCACATTTTCTTGTAAGTACGAGTATATTAAAAAAAAGATAGTATTTATTGAAATTTATTTTACTTTAATAATAATTCACATATTACAGAACAAATACTACAATATTATGTACATTATATAAAAAAGCACATTTTAAACTTTTATAATAATATAATATATTTTAAACTAGGTGTGATACTAAAAATCGAATTAAGCTTACAAAATATTTTATTACAATTTTGTCATTTCGATTAAAATGGTGTCGCCAATGCCATTCCATTATTACAGAAAGGTCAACACGTGGTGGTCGTCTTGAAATTAGGTGAATATTGCTGCACAGATTTAATATTAAAATTTTGTGAGTGTGAGTTAACAATGCTCAAAAGTTAGAAAGCCTAACTTTATTGCAGCCACGGCTGGTCAACCGTATACATACAAAATCCTTGATAATTTTTTTATAGTAGTAATACTGAGGATAATGAAAAAATCTTTTTCTAAAATGAGAGGAGCGACTATTTCATTGTCAGGGGCCGGAACCCTGTCGCATTTTTTGAAACTTCAAACTACACACAACACTAATTCAATTTGCCAATTAAAATTATATCTTTTGTTTTTCAGAAACCAGAAATTATTTTACAAGAATGTTATTTTTCCAAAAAAACAATAAATTCCAAGGTGAAAGTGTTCAACAGTTTGTTAGAATCTAACACTAGTAGAGTTTGTAGAGGTACACCTCAGATAAATTACCTCTATTTTATATGAAAATTACAAAATTCATTTCTTTTGGTAAACGGGGGACGAAGGCCTATTGCATCTTGGACACTTCAAACTTAGTATTGAGCAGTTCCTCATCAGAGTCCAACACTGGAAGAGCGCTGGCCGGTATATTTTCTTCCACCCAACGCAGATCAGCGTCTGGAGCCCCGCTGGAGCCTGCTGGGGACCTCTCTGACTCGGAGACGTTTGTCGCACGCATTTTAACTCCGTAAGCGTCGTTTACGAACTGTTCTTCTTCTTCATCTGGAAAATTTCCGTTTATTTAGGGTAATGTCTATAATAATATTATAAAGCTGAATACTTAGAGATTCAGAATTTCAATTTGAAATCATTCGTTGAAGGCTATAGGCTGTCAGGTTAGATTAATCGTTTCAATGTAACCCACTGTTACTGCAGTCAGTTACCTCAGCCATTTAGAACTACTATTTATTTTCATTTAACCAGGTGGGCTAAGTCTCTGATAAAAGTACTTACTTTTACATGTGGCTTTGTCTTTATCAATAGTGCACAACATACAATATATGAACTACTATTAATTATTCAATTTGAACCAGTAGATAAGCGCGTTCATATTATGTTATAAGTGACTGATAGGCCACGACTGGCGCACGGGCAGGTCTAGTGTCAACTGTACCTCTGACGGTTACCAATTAATCCCACCTTTTAATAATAAACAACCCCACCCTTTAAACGACAAAGTTAGATTATATGAGAAAAAAAATATATAATCATATACAAACCGTCATCGTCCTCGGCGTTGTCCAGCAGCGGCGTGAAGGCGTACCTCTGGTTGTTGTTAGTGGGTCGCCACAGCACCATGATGGCGGCGAGCACCGCTATGAACAGCACGTGCCAGTACGCGCAGTCCACCCACACGTGCTTCCATTCCTGTTCGTGTGATGTTAGATTACAAATCAAATCAGCTTAACGTTATATCCCGCACACAGTAGGGTAGGCATCTGGAACCTAGTGTTAAGACACTCCGTTCATCACTGGCATGGGGAACCTAGTGTTGAGACACTCCATTCATCACTCCCCGCCGAAATCTGGAGGCTGGCTGTGTGTTGTGTGGCGGTTCTCAAACCCGCGCTTTGTTTCGACACCAGAGCGAAGAAATGGAAATATAAATTTAAATAAACATTTAATTTCTTTGAGTGGGGATCGAGCCCACGACCTGTCGATTTTACAGTCACACTTTGTGCACCTGCATCATGTCTGGACTATAATATTAGGATAATATTATTAATTACTTTTTAGCTTCACACTTTATCCCATATATAGCAAAGGAGAAGGAATCTAGTGTTAAGACACTTCATTGTTCACTTTCCAGCAAACCCGCGAATTTACAGTCGATTTTTTACATATTAAGTATTTTGTACTTACGGTAATACAAAAATAAAGTCTGTACGACTTCAGAGAGTACAACATGAATATGACAGACGCGATGACTGCGAAGATCAACGTGTTTGTGAAATGCCGGTATAGAGACAGCTTTATAGCATTTCTAGAACAATTCAAAAGAATACTATTTATTATATTAAGTTCTTATACATAATGGCATGGGACAAAATGTAAACAGAGAAATACTGTTTCTAATACTTTTATGTAACAGATAATTTTTTACTTAATGTACTATATTAACTCCATTAATCGTGACCTATAAAATAATCTTTTTTTATTTGTTTACTTTTTATCTTGTGCCTTCGTGAATACGGTATAGATTAGATTTACTGTATATATCTATTTTGAAATCAACTAGAAACTGTCTATGATAATATCATTGCTTTCATAAAATTCAAATTAAAAAAAATGGGGCTGACATAGTAAAATATAAATAACAAAAAATCTGTCACTCACCGTCTCAACTGCAACGTCCGCATTGTATGAGCTAGGGAAACGAACACCCACCAGCATATTGCACTGTCCAACAACGACACCGGCGCCTCCGCTAACAGCAGGGCCCTAGCACCTCTACCTCTTTGTAACCTCAACCAGGCCGCAGCTCCTCCCAAGACTGCCCATAAGGCACCAGCTCCGGCAACCCGGGACAGAGCCGGACCTAATCGAGGCCTCACCATACCGAAACCCAGGGACACTATGATGACTAGCATCCGGGCTAGTGCTCGTTTGCACACTGAGACTATCTCCGCGAACGTAAAGGCCGGTATGTTGAAATATCTGAAAATGTTATACAACTGTAACATAATAAAGATTAAGATATTAAACAGTTCATTTCCTTAAGTGGAAATTGAACGCATAAACGTCGCGTAAAAGATCAAAAGTATGAAAAATTCTAAAATCAAATCTGCGCAGCCATTTTTCGGCTTCAGAGCGGCCACGAGTTTTCGGCCGTACTATAAATACTAGGGGAATATAATCTACGAAGAGTTTTATTCATATAAAGATGTAGTGTTAAGAAGACATAAGTACTAAGACAACATAATCTACAAGGGGCTTCAGACATGTCCAACAAACACTTGCTTACCCGTTTCTATTGACGTCGGCGTAGACCGCGTAGTAGGCGGCCGTCTCCGCCATGCCGAGCAGCGCGACGGCGCCGATCCAGTACTGGATGCGAAGGAGGTCGCGCCAGCGCGCCGCGCACGCCGCCAGCCACGCCGCGCACAGCACCGCGTACGCCGCGCACAGCGACCCGAACAACTGCCACAATACATATAAAGATTAATTAAGTACTAACTTTTTGAGGTCGGTTAGAAAGTTAAGGTTTTAACTATCAATACCTTTCTGTTCTGGCAATTTTTGTTTATTTCAGCACAATTTAAAACCATTATAGATAATGTCTTCCACGAAGACGTGCCCCATTTTTGTCTTAATTGCTTACAGTTACAGTAAAAATGTACTTTATTTCGCCAATGTATGTATTAGTTTTGTCGTTACTCAATAATCATCTCAGTATACAAGCACACAACGCTACGATTATAAAGAAGAATCACTATGGTAGACAGATAAAACGCTGTACTACAATTCTTAATTAATTTGAGGTGTTCAACGTACGTAGTACGTGGTTTATATGAAAATTTGAAATTCAGATTCTTAAAAATATTTAATTGAACACGTGTTTCATGGTTTTTTAGAATTCACCCACTAAGGGTGCAAATAAGCAGGCGAAGCCGCGCGCGCCCGCTAGTTAAATATAACACAATTAAATTAAATATAAAAATAAACTAATACTCACAGGCAAAAGTGGCCATATCGCAGCAGACATGTATCCATATGGTGAGACCATTTCTATATGCATTGACACATCAAAATTTTCTTTGCTTCGAACTGACAACCATAACTCATAGATACCTTCCCTTTCCACTGAGAGAAGGGGTCCTCTCTGAAAGGTAAAAATTATAATAATTTTTTGCCTAATGTTATATTGCGTAACAGGGTAGGCAGAGGAAGCCTAGTCTAAAGACACCGTTCCCCACTTTCCATTCTATTTTCGAGACATTGCGTGTTGGTGGAACTCTAAACTGCACTTTCCGTTATTATCATAGCGAGAAAATAAAATAATTCACGCCTCCGATTGGGAATCGTTCACACAAGCGTAGCGTTTACAGTAAGGCGCTCTACCGCTACACCATGAAGAAAATTTTACTTTTCCTTTTTTTTAGATCTAGTATGGTAGGCAGAGGCAATCTGGGAACCCAGTCATAAGAAACTCCGTTCCTAATAAGACAGTTCGATTCATTATTTTCCGCAAAACTCTGGAGGCATTGCGTGTTAAGTGGCGGAACTCAGTGCCTCGCTTTTTTTTACCAGAGCAAAAAAATAATAATAATAAGTCATACATAATCTAAATAATATTAACTGGGAACGATATAATAAGAAGTAACCACGATCGACCAACGACCACAGATGGATTTATTGCAAAATAATCAACTTACTGCTTGTACAGCGCTCATGTCAACTCTGTCATTGATATTTTTATTTTTGTCTTGTAAATAGAAAACATGTTTGCCAGTGCATGTGATGTGCGCTTCCACCACATTCAGTAAATGTATACTTGAGTTATCTAGTAACGTTTTGTCTACGTAATTTGTGCATTGAGCTACTCTCTGAAAGAAAATATTATCTATTACTTTTTAACTTGACACTGTATTAGATTTTAAGCAGGGTAGTCGGAACTCAACGACACACTTTGCCTTTTTACCATACCAAGCATCTATATGAAAATTGAGTGTGGTAATTAAAAAAATATCTTTCAATTTATATATAGTCTAGGATCTAACTCACGACCATTGTATGTACAAAATTAGACAAATGAAAATAAAAACAAAATTAAGACATCAAATGACTATTTTCTTATAACATATATAATGCAGAATATCATTATGACTATGTTCTTTTCTCGAATTCTTACACACATAATATTATGTCGATTGGTGGTGCTTAGCGCTGTGCTTTGTCTGCCAGTATAGAGAAATAAAAATAACTTACTTTCTCTTTGGACTCAAACTCATGCGAGAGGTGCTGACTCTCTATATGACAGCCTCAATCATTATTTTTAATTCCAAAAGTTTACCACACACACAGTTCACATATGGCTATCATAAAATAACTGGGGGCATTAAAATAATTTATGTATAATAATTCCCACAAGCGGAAATTGAACCAAAATTGAAATGGTGCCCAACTACACTACAATGGCCTCATATTTATTATATTATCAATATGTGTACATTTACATTCTTGTTAAATATTAAGTGGTAATGATTAGAGTAAGATATATATAAATAATCACTGTGATAACATGAGAAATATATAAAAAGTGTACTTAATTCATGCACATCAATTTCATTAAGTTTGACATTCAAATTCAAATTCAAAATATTCTTTATTCAAATAAACTTATAACAAGCACTTTTGAATCGCAGAATGAACATATGAACCACTGGTTCGGAAGGCAGTTCTGTTGAGAAGAGCCGGCAAGAAACTCAACAGTTGCTCTTTTCAAAATCAATGGTAC
>FAPP01024626.1:0-13207 GCA_001485965.1 Heliconius ismenius | reverse complement strand
AAAAAAAAAAAAAATACTTCCGTAAAGTAATGTATTCTATATCTGGGTTTCATTTCGTAGATTTATATGATTCTTTTTTCAAAAATTGATATTTCAAATATATATGTTCTTATATTTATTAGTGATCTAGTGATTAGAATACAGTATTTATATAATTTTCTATCCAATACATTTTTTTAGTTAGGTTTGACTCAATACTGCATGAATTTTCTAAAATATTAGATCTGGTTAATGGATTAAATAAAACTGAGACTATTTAAAAAGTTTACTGTTATTAAATATTTAATAAAGTGAAGCACATTTTTTATTTTAATTAATCATTAATTCTTAAGCAAGTTCAGAATATTAAAAATATCTTTATATATTTAATAGTACATAAAAAATCTTTACATAAATTTATAATATTAGTAATACATATTTTCATTAATTCCTAAAATACTTGATATAATAATATATATATTATTATATAAAGTATTTTAGATTTTTGAAAATATTATAATTATGATGTAAATGTTAAATTACTATAGAAAAGATGTCAACTGATAGTGTATCTAACTAAAGACTTCAACGCGTCTAAAGCTCTACATACATTTTGATATTAACATAAAAATTGTTTTACTTTTATATACTTTAAAAGAATTTAATAAATAAAGAGAAATTATTAAATAATTTGTATAAAAAAAATAATTTAAAATAAAAAATACTTTCCATTGTTTTCTAACCTCACAATTTTTTCACAAGACAAACAAAGTCAATTATTAAAATGTTTGATAAGAATATAAGTCGATTAACATTACACTTCTAATTGTGTAATAATCGATAATAGCCAATAGAAGACGAGCAAAACTTGTATAGGGAAAGATTAGCTTATTTTTTAAACTAAGCCATTAAGTCTGAATATGTAGGCACTAATACATGTACGAGTATAGCACGTCCTTGAGTGCTGTACGTGTTTGTGTGCGTGCGTGTGTGCATTTAGTTCAATACTATTAATACAAAATGATGTTATTGGCAATTGTTGCATTACATTAGTAAACAATATGAGTTTTTAAATGAATGTCGCGAAATACGCCAAGAATTCCCTATATATTTCAGGATTATCAATTTAAAGAATACCTAACTTATAAAAAGTTGACTAATCTTACGTTTGCGGGCGTATGCACTCGTTTTATATGAAATAAGCAACAATTGTTAGTTCGTAATAGTCTTCATCTATAAATAAATATAATTTTTCCGGTTTAGATTATCTCTTTTATTTTTACTGAAAGTTCTCACTTTTTTCCAAATTTTATAATTGTAAAGCCATAATACAGTTACATCTACAAAACATTATTTATAAGTTTTCTCTTTACAGACTTTTTCTTTATAAAAATAAAATAAAAATCTTTATTAGGAATTAATTTTGTATTGTAAGTTAAATTATTTTGTTGTATCATTTGTATTGTAAATTGTCACAATTGTCAGTTTGATTAGGTTTGATTTGAAATTTCAATTAAAATGCAGCTAAAACGATCCATATATATCTATCTTCGATCTTTTGTATTGCACTGACGCAGAAGCTAGATTTTTTCTGTGCTCCAAAGGATCATAAACCTATTTATTTCATGTTAATTTCAGCTTGATACCTTGTAAGTGGCTGTTTGTCTATTTTAATATTTTTAATTATAAAACTTACTGTTAAACCGAAAAAGCTTGTTTTGTAAACTAAGATGTTTATTTTTTTGTAGATGAGATATCGATGGGGATTTTTCACATTACTTATAAAATTACGTAATATTTTACTTGTAAGATGACTTGACTGTGACCTTAACTTAAATGTCATGCGGCATAATAGAATCCACGAAAGAAGCGCCCTAATGATTACGCCAGTCTGACAAGTAGGCAATATTTATACAAAGACGGCTCTACTTTATTTATCTACAGTAATCGTCAAGTTATTTACATTACATAAGCGATATATTTAGCAAATTATTTAACTGACTTAAATTTTTTTGAATAAATTATACATACTAATGACTTAAAAATTTAGATAATTTTATGGATTTTTCCAATATTGCGGATATGGTAAATCAATTATAACTATTATTATATTCTTTAATTTCTTTTATATTATAGAATTTTGATTTTTTGTATTAAAATATATTTTATGTTATTATTTTTTAAAATAATGCAATTAGGCTAATATTGATTAATAAAAGATAAAATAATTTTCAATGACTTTCATTTATTTTACAAATTAAGTTGAAATTCATAACAAATACTACAAAATTACAAAAACATGGCAGTGGCATGGCATCAGATCGTAACAAGAGGCACAGAGCTCTGGGATGATGCCGTCTCCCATACACTCTTATCATTAACAATGGTTTCATTCGCTTTACTTAAACCTATACAATGAATAGTCCAGTTGTCGTGCATTTATCTCCTGGCGGCGGGGAGTTTGGGGATAACTTCTCCTTCTGCGTGGTAACCGCTCTCGTCGGCGTAGTAGCTGACGCTCACAGGTTTGCCTTCATTGTCAAGGTAAGCGTAAGATCCACGAACAACAACGACTGGGTGGGGTTTGTTCTCTTCGTCAAGAGCCTCCTTGATTTCACCATTCTCAACACGTTGGATTCCGTCTTCACTCTCGAAACTGTAAAGATATTTTAGTTAAGCCAATGAAATTATTATTAATATTTACAAAAAAAATAGAAGCTAAAAAATAACAGCTGTAAGCAATATTTTAAATGGATAGTTATAAGGAATCGATACGAAAATCTACTTACGAGAAAACATATCCACCGTTGGGGTTTTGTTCAAAGTTGGAGCGGACGATCTTTGGTGGCTCGTTCTCTACGGGAGCGGCGACAGCGAGAGCCACAAGAGCGAGGGCAACAATGATCTGCAATCAAAGTGTATACAGTTATTAAACTTATATTTTTATAATTTATATCTAACTTTATTGTAATGACAAAATCAATATATATGTACAATGCGCTACCTACCATCTTCATGGTTGATTAGTTTGGTTTGATTTCTTGGATATCAAGAGAGCGACTGATGCCTTGGCGCTCTAGTCATATTCTTTTATACATTTCTCCCGGCTACAAAATTCTTAATGAATTCTCAAATATGAACAAGTTCTATGTCGTTTTTCTTGCTGCCCGGATATCATTTACGATAGCGCACACGACTGCACGAGCGCACTCACACCAACGCACATTCTAGTCGATGACGTATCGTTTACGTAGCAATGTGTGCATCACACACTCGTTTGAAGGATTTCTTTCCATCTGCTCATCTGTTTACTTAATAATTTGTCACTTCATTTGAAATACCTACTTAAACAGGTACATGCGTATTAGGCCAAGGTACAGATGTAACTTTTTTGTTCAAATTTATATTAGTATAATGTAGAAGTTTTTTTTTTAAAAGAGATTTTTTAAAGTCACAGCCTTGTATAATATTCGACCAAAGCTTCTAAATATTAACAATGTGCATACATGTAATAAGGTTACCATAAGCTCTCAAATTAACAAAGTAAGTAAGGAATATGGAAATCTCTACATATGCAAATCTTTACAAGGAAAAGGATAATAACTATTTTAATACTTAATTTTAAATGTTTTCTTGTGAACGTGAAAACTATTAACTTACTGTAATTTAGGGATTCATGCTCTATACCTTTTTCTTTTTGACATTTTAATGGTTTAAAAAAACTTAAAGAACTAATATCATATAAAATTATACGTAATATCATAACTGAAGTTTAAACTTTTTATCTATATAATCTAAGTAAAATAAAAAGTTATTTAGCAATACTACATTTATCTTAGACGCCCGCGCCGTATTCCTCACCTAATAGGATGAGGGATACGGCGAGAACCTAATATTAAGACATTGTGTTTCTCATTAAAACACTTACGTCTACCCGTTTCTGGCGAATTCAAGGCATTGCCTGTTGAGTGGTAGAACTATTTCATTTCCTCGCTTTGGTAACGAGGCAAACTGCGGGGTTGAGTTCCACCACTCAACACGCAATGATTCTAGAATTCAGCGAAAAATAGGGAACGGAGTGTCTAAACACTAGTTTCCCTCTGACTACCCTGCCATGTGCGGGATACAGCGTGAAACTGATTTTTTACTAAATATATATATTTTTAATAAAAATGATCTATTGATGCATACCTTTGCTTTCCACTGAAATTTACACTATTTCGTTCACATTTTAGGAATTATTTTTATGGATTACGGATCCATCCATTTCCAATTTTAAAGATTTATGATATTTTAATAGACCCAAATTATTCACGCTTCCGACTATTGTATAGTTAATTACTTAATGGTCCTTTAATATCCTCTTATATATATTAATAAAAAATGGTCAAGTGTGTGTCGGATCTGCCCATCTATGGTGTCAATTAAGTTTGTCATTTCGAAAATTGTCGTAAAATATTAATTATTATTTATGTAACAGATAAAAAACTATTACAAATTTATAATTGTACTTAATTTAATACTAAGGAAGTGTACACGCCCGCGAACTTAAGTTTGCCAACTTATAATATATTTATTGTGTTATTTAGTAAACATATTTAGTAAACATTTTTTTAGCAAATCTGTTTATAACAATCTTTTATTATTTATTATTCACCGTTTGCGTTTGCCATTTAAACAAATAATAAATAAAAAATTACAATATTAAATAAAATATAAAATAATAATCAATAAAACTCTTAGGATTTTTATTGATGATTTGTTGAAATTGCAGCAACCTTTAGAGGTTAAGCGAGTAAAAAATAGCAAAAATTACATAAAATATAATTATCATTAACAACATATAACTTCATGCATATTTTAAGATGTGAACGTTAGAAAAACTTGTCCCGCCACCGTCGCTTTGCAAGACGCAAATAAAAGTGATGTGCTCTTAACCTTTCCAGAGGTCGGGTCCGATTTTTATTTCGTGAAATTATAATTCAAGGTCGTCGTGTTTTTTACTTGTGTAAATCAACAGATTTTTTAACTCAACAGTAAGCTGTCTGGTTGATGGATAAGTTTTATATAGGCAAAAATCTCAAGCCTAATAACACACTTTACAAAAGAGATATCTTTACATGACTTTTGAAGATATTTTAAATTGCACATAGAGATTATTATACTACGTTTTGAAAGTCCTATTTCTTAACCTGATACTGCTAATATTGTTCATAGAAGTTAAATAAAGAAATCGACAACACATACTTACACGTACTTAAGCAATAGGTTAGCATTTTGAATATAGGTCTTATTTAATTTAGGTTTTAGAACTAATTACGTCTAAGTTAAATAGAAAATATCTTAATATTTTGTTACAGAAATATAAACTACATAAGCTCATTGAAAATATTATATTTTTTTAAATTGTATATTAAATTGTGATAAACATCACATAGCAAAAGGATTTCCGCAAGTTTTATTTTTGTCCAATGTCTTTACTAAAACAAATAATTTGTAGATTAGCATGTATCATCAAAAATAACAAAATAAAAGTAATAACTTCGAAATCAGACTTATCAGAAAGCTTCAAACACTTTCATTAATTAAATACTTTTACAATTTCTGAGCTTTTTACCTACTTATGTAAAAAATACTATAGTAAAAACTTACTATAGTAAAAAAAATGGCGTGCTGCTTTTAAATATATTTACCGATGTTTTTTCAATTATAACCAGAATCAAATTATTTTGTTTTTAAAGTAACATACTAAACTAGTTTTATTTATATCAGAGTATAAAATTTAAAGGTACGTAACCTTCACTAACATTTGCTCCTCCAAGTCATTCGTGTGCTTATGCAAATTATACGTTTATCTATGATTTTGTATATAATATAATAAGGAAAATATGCAAATGTAAGATATTCTTCGATTTTTTTATTTTATTCGTTTCCACACGAATGGATTTTAAAATCCTTTCTTATAGCTTTTCTTAGTATATTTACATAATTAATAAGAGGTAACAGAAATAAAAATAATACTTCCCTAATATAATGATCGAATTCACTCAGAATTTCACACCTATCGAGTTTATAGGTAGTCGCTGTACTCCTGCGCGACGGTAGCTTATTACTGATAAATTTTTTTAGCGTCACGTTGTTTCCCGCATAACTCCAGCACACAGCTAGGTAGGCAGAGGGAACCTGGGAACCTAGTGTTAGGACACTGTTCCCCACTTTCCGCCCGACTCAACGCCGGACTTTTGCCTTGATGCCAGAGCGAAGGTAATGAAAATATTTATAAATAATTATTCATTCCCTCAAATGGGGATCGAATCCACAACCCTGTCCTTGTTACGCTGCGCCACGTCGACCTACCCATACCCACACTAATAATTAAATATTATCTTTGAAATAATTTAAAATATTAAATCTAGAAAGAAGTATTCGATTATATAATAAATTTCAAGTCCCAGAAAGAAAGAAAAATTACAAATGTTCGTATCTATTTTACGAAGTCACTAAACCACTATTTCAATTTATGCGACATTGTCAAGGTCGAGGTTAATGTTCAGGTGAATTTCAAGTTTCCAACCGATTTAATGGTACGACAAGAGAAATTATTATATTTTGCATAATTCATGAGATTAATATACAAATAGCAAATAAAATATTCGACACTATAAAAAGCGATTTATTCAAACTCATTCACACAATTCTATATAATACTAGAAATAAAAGAAATCTTCAGATTCACCAAGTCAGACGCATTACATGGTCAGTTTTTCTTTTGGATGATTTTATGAAACCGAGGAACTGGAGCTCGGATACGGCTCGAGTAAAACGAACTCTGAAAAGAAAAGAAGTAATATAAATAAGAATATATATGTATGTGCATAAGCCTCTTCAATTGCACTAAACTCGATATTCGCTTCGCCCTTTGCTTCCACCCTAGACTTCATCAGCCCAAATAATCTTAATAATAACCAACCAAGAATAACTAATAATAATTTTATTACTAAGAATAATTTTAAAGCCAATCGTGGCGCATAGACACAATCGTGTGACTGTAAGCACGACATGTTCTTGGTTTAATTCCCACTCGAGGAAATAATGAAATATTCAATATTTTCATTTCTTCGCTCTAGTGTCGAGGCGAGTGCGGCGTTGAGTTCCGCCACACCCTAACAAATTTGAGAGCTAAAATTGATACATCACATGAATTCTAAAGCGTTCCGACGTTTCCGACCACGTTTTGTCCTATAGCACTATGTTCCAATAAACACGGAAGTATTTGTACTGTATTGTACATGTATTTTTTTTATAAGTACCTTTATTATACGCATCACATTTGTAATAAAAATATAATGAGTCGCATAACGAACAATATAATATTAAAAACACTGCGGAGGCAAAAATATACAAAAAAAACAATATTTTAACAGCCTCCTGGATAAAAGGAAACTAATTTATTCTCAACTATTATTAACGTGTTCGCGTAGATAGATTATACACATTTAAATTATTTAAAATTTACTATAAGGATAGAACTCAAGGTTATTTTCAAATTTAGAACTCTCGTTTCATTAGTTCAGGCAATAATAACAATTTAGAATTGTTTGAAGGTATAATAATACCTTAAAATAATTATAATTTGAACACTGAATATATTTTCGATGAGCTAACATTTAGAGATTTTATAATATATCTCATCTATAGAGATGAGATGATGATGAGATTTCCTCGCGATTAATATATCTCATCTATAGCTAATTGGTAATTCAATTCGACAGTACATTTTTTAAAGTTTTTTGTTTGGCAAATATGTTTAAATAATTGTTTTTCTATTTTTTTTATTTCTAGCTAATTTACACAACTATATACTAGTATATGGTGTTATTAAAAATTTAAATAAATTTAAACGAATAAGAATAATTCACGACGTCTTGAATTAACTTATTATTAAAGAGCTAGAGCCTAGAAGGGTCACTAAAATAAAATAAAATATTGTCATAAACCAGTTAAATTCCTGATAATAAATGATAATTATCATATATTTGCTATTATATTATAAAAGAAGACTTTAATTATAAATTCAAGAGACAAAAAAACTAGAATGGTATGGTCAAACAAAAAGTATTCTGGTGTTATAAAATAATCATTATTTCTATATTTAATGAGCATATGTTTAATAAAACTTTGAAACTTACTGGACGCTGACATCCTGGTATCGCTCCTCGTCTTCTTGCTCCGGACGTAGTACAGCGGCGAAGGCTTGAAGCCAATCGTATAGATTGATATGCTTCCCGCACTCGCGGTGTAGTTTGTACGCAATGCACACATCAGGCAACGTGTCCGATACACTTTCTACTGACGGCAAGATGCAGCAATTACACTAAAAAAAATACAAATAAAAAACAAAATAATTAATAAAGTTCTGCTATGAAACTATAGGGTTTTTTCAACATAAACGTCTATGTAATGGAGACATTTTCACACTGAACTATTAAAAAGGTAAAATTACTAGGATATAATTTAGTTCAGACACTAGACATACAATCTTGCGAAGTTAGACGGAATGTTCAGAAATGAATTTATAAACATTAAATTCTCTCTGCTTACCCTGCTACATATAACAGAAGTATTAAACTAAATTAAATTTGAATTTGCAACAGCGCCAATAGACTTCGATTTTTTATGATACTCATAAAAAATCGAACTCAATGACTCATCTCTACATTCCTTATTTACATCCCTTATTTCCTTATTTAGCAGATAGAACTGGGAACCCAGAGTTAAGACACTGCGTTCTCCCCTTTTCGCTGAATTCTGGAGGGATTGCGTGTTGGGCGGCGGAAATCAACGCCGCGCTATGCCTCGTTACCAGAGTAGGGAAATTAAAATATTAACTATTTCATTCCCCCGAGTGGAAACCGAACCCACAACCGTCGCGTTTACAGTCGCACGCTTGTGACACTGCGCCAGGATGGCCTCTGTGTTTGTTTCTCCAAACTCTGGTTGGATATTTTATTCTAAATAAATATATATATATATATAAATGTTGAACGAAACATATAAATTATGAAATGAATAACTTTTCATCTATAAGGTATTTAAATTTAAATTTACAATCATTAAAAGCAGATGTTGTATATATATTCATTCTTAAGCCGGTGGCCGGTGTCATTATTTAAAAGTAAACGAAATGAAACAAGTTTCGACACGTATGATAAGACATCCACGTTTATTCTAAAAATTACTATTATTTTTACATTAGCTTTTACCAATTTAATATTAACGTTATTTAGTGGTCCTATAAAATAAATATATATATGACAGCATCGCCGCAGATTTGGAATATATTTGAGTAACCACAAATAAGTTAAATTAAAATCTAAGAGACATTGATTCAATAGATTAGATTAGATTTTTTAATGAAGGAACGAAATCTCTACATAGATAAACCACGACTCCATAAAAAAAAACTAATACGCAGTTATTATACGGCCATTAGGATGATAATGAAGGTGTAAGAATGGTATATATAAAAGAAAAAAAATGTCTTATTACTCGATGATCTAGCCAAAATATATTTATATCATAGTAAGCAGTCTTCTTTACCTGGACAGCGGATACTATAAATTATTTAGTTATAAAAATGTCAAGGGTTGCTTATGCAAAGTCTCAAATTCAAAGTCAAATCAAAATCATAATATTCTTTATTCAATTAGACCTTTACAATCAATTGTGAATCGCTAATTAGTACTGAAATGTCAATATTGGGCGCGAATAGGTACTAGCATCTCGAAAAATAACTCTTCAAGGAGCTGGCAAGAATAATTGATGTTTTAAGATACATTGTATTATATTATAATACAACAATAATTATTTTTTAACACATGACAATTAATAATAATAAGTTCAAAAATTTTTAAAATTTATTATATATGGTATTCAAATTAAAATTTAATATTCTTATCGGTAACTTTTTGCTAATATAAAATTTTCAGTAGGTGATTAAAATATTGTTGTTAATCGTATTTCAATATTATATGAATAGATAAAAGCAACTCTTTTTAAGTACCTACTCTAAATACCATTTTAAAAAAATACGAACATGTCAGATGGAGTTAGAAAACACTTTTAATTGCGGAAACAATGATAATTTTCCGTGGGCATATTCAAGGTTTATTAATATTAAACCTTTAACGTAAATAAAATAAACAATTTTTAAGAGAACTTTGGGTTTAATGTGATATAATTAATAAGGAGGGCAAGGACTTACAACCGTGATCTAATTATATTCATAAACAATTTCACGGATCATAATAATGAAGAAAATGAGTATTAGAAAGTATTTAGTAAAGTTGTTACTAAAGATCTTTTAAAAGTTTCTAGCCTTAAATAATAAAATAAAAAGATTAAAGAAATACAAATAATATTGTTTACGTAATTCAAATGTGTCACGTAATATCTTATGATAATAAACAGTTGTTGTCTAATTTTATAATCTTTTATACAGCTTCACTTGCATATGGATAGATGGATTGTATGAAATTAACGAAGAATTCATATTTATATTCATTTTCGCTAGTTAAATATAATGGCAAGTTATAATTTACTATGTTATATTATTACGCTGTACGCTGTAGCCCACACACAGCAGGGTAGGCAGAGGGAACCTAGTATTGAGACACTCCGTTCCCCCATTTTCGTCGAATTCTAGAGGCATTGCGTATTGAGTGGCGGAACTCAACGCCGTGTAATATATTCTTTCTAAATTCACGAATAAATTGTTTATATTTGTTTGTTTATATTTAATTGATACAGGTAGTTTAGACGTTGTCTAATTTAGTTTATAACCAAGTCCCATTATTTATATTTGAGACAAAAATAAAATATATTTATGAAGAGGTAAGTATGTAGCACAATTAATAAGATAATAAAATATTCAATAACAACTTGTATACTTACCTTGAACTTTTAACTCCAACAAATATTAATGGAAAAGATAGAAATATATTGATATATGTTAACTTGCCCGCACAAGAAACTATTATTTAATGTTTTAAATTAATACTAAAACTTGAAACATTTTTATTACTAGGTGCTATACTGTTTGAAACGTCTCATATTTTTTCCTAATAGCTAGTCATAAATACTTCATATCGTGTACTAGTCGAAGGTTCGATTTCTTATTTTTATTTGTATAATATATAAAAATAAGCAAATATCATTTTTTATATTTCTTTGCATCTCCTAGTCATACAATAGGAGTATATAGAAAATATTTATTAACATTATGTTAAACTCTTATATTTTTAATACAATAATTATTAATTGATATGCACCATAATGTGTATTACATTACTACGTAGAGTTAAATAAGCTTATTACCACTAAAAGACGTTACTAGTATTTATCTTTTCTTAGCTCCACTCTGTACCCTGCACATAGTAAAATAGGCAGAAGGAACCTGGGAATCTAGTATTATACCTTTCTGCTGAACTCTGGAGGCATTGGGTGATGAGTGGCGTAACTCGACGCCGTGATTTGCCTTGTTACCAGAGCGAGGAATTGAAAATGTTAAATATTTCATTCCCCTGTACGAGATCGAGCTCACTACCGTGGCGTTTGCAGTCGCACTAGTGTCTCTGCGGCCGGCCTCAACGTTTTTGTGCAAAAACTAGACTATATACAAAGGTTAGAAACTAAAACATAAAATCTATATCAAATACTTAACACCTAAAAGAATTTAATTTAAAAATAATAATCTAAGTAGCACATAACATCAAATAACTAGAAATAATATACAATTAAAAATCTTGTTTTTTCTTTACCATTTTCAATACTGAAACGAGTTTCAATACATTTGAATAAACAAGATAAGTAAGTGTGTTCGTCTGGACAGGTCACCGCGGCTAATATATGTAATCAAGCAATTACAATTATTACATATTGAAAGTATAATTTTTCTATATTTTTTTCTATCTTCATGATTTTTACCGCCTTTAGGGGAGTGAAAGATAACTTAATGTTAAAAATGTTTTTTTCCCTACACTCTACACGAATGTAATAATTCTCCCGCGTGATCATCAGACAGAAGGTCTAAGGTCATAGCGCATATGATTCTTAGTTCTAATTTTGTAACAACGCAGTTTTCTATATTTAAAATATACTACGACTTTTTGACTGACTTATTCTTAGGCATTTTTGTATACAAAAAAGTTAAATATAAAATAAAAAGGCTTTTCAAATTCTCCACCTGTCATTAAACTTGGACTCTTGTAATTGAGGAAGTGTGTGACATTAAATATCTTACTTAACCTTAGCACTTTAAATAATATATTACTATTTGATTTAGTCAAATATTTTAAACATCAGATCATTGGTCGAAATAGATATCATAAAAAGAATGAAATCATAGGTACATTTTAAAAATAAGTAATACTAGTCAAATACCATCCGTGCGCTCGTTTGCCTAATCTTTTCTATAAAAAAAGGAAGGAAAAATAAAATTACTTGTGCGGAATTTATCTAGCTTTATCTTTACATGGATTTTTTAAAACTATGATTTTTTTATTTTTTTAATTATACATGTATATAAAATATTGTTAAGGATAAATCATACCACGAAAAACGAACATCGTTTCAAATAACTTAAATTAAATAGAATAAGGATATGTTGATGAAACTTTTAGTGTCATATCACTAGTTAATTTTATTATAATAAATAATATATTTTAACTGCATTAATCTTCTTTTTTTTTATTTGCTTTTTTTCCGTATATCGAACGTAGGAAATCGAACCAGCAACAACTTTCGCTATTTCGCTATTTAGTAAAGTTTATCGACGCATATACCCAACACTGGTAAGTACTATCAAGGAATATGAAATTTATATGGTGGTTACTTAGGCAGTTATTAAGGTAAATAATGTATTTAAAATAGTACCTTACTTAATTTAAATATATAAAGTATAAAGATATTTTTTTAATATATTTTCTTGGATTTTATATTATAGACGTTATCTATTGCCAGACACTTGACATGATTTTAACCCCCTACCATACACTCCTAGACCCTACTAACCTAAGCTATAAACGCCTGCGAACATATTAGAAGCAAACGCCATGTTTCTTCACATAATTTTATTAAAATCTATACTAATATAATAAAGCGGAAGAGTTTGTTTGTTTGTTTGTTTGGTGTTTGTTTGAACGCTAAGATCACTGGAGCTACTGGATCG
>FAPP01024607.1:0-11494 GCA_001485965.1 Heliconius ismenius | reverse complement strand
CGTAAAAAAATCTATCCGTATCCCGCGACGAGGGCAAGGCCATCATTAACGCGTAATTACCACGACGCGCGTGTGGTCCCAGTTCTCATAACGCATGGGACTTGATAAAAATTAAGTAACACAGCCTGAAAAAAAAATATATAAAAATAACTAAAATGAGTAGTCGAACTGTCGGCCATATTTCATTCCAGTTCACGCAACACGGCCCGCGAAAACAATACAAGGCCGCGTCCATGTGGACCGCATGAGCTTTGACCGCTCTCGTCCTTATAGATTTAAAATGCATCGGAATTTTGTTTTAAGTAGATCCCTAAGTTAAAATCCTAATAGTACCTAAGTTTAGTTAAAACTAAACTTTAAAATTTTTAAAAATCTTATTTAAAATATAACTTCTTGTTCTTAATTTGATTAACATAAGTGATTATATTTTGTAAAATAATTTATGGCGCAAAGAGTTCATTAGCATTTTTATGAACATTTTAAAAAATCATTACAGGAAATTTCAAATTTATGAAGTAACAATTAAATCTAATTGTAACAAAATGTAGCTCGTGAATTGTTTTTAGAGATTAAAATTTTTCATTTATCATTAAGAGTTAATTAGATTTTTTGGGAAACAAAAATTATTAATAATAACGAGGAAAAATATGAAAAAACTGCAGGTATAGGTACCTATTATTAAAATGTACTGACTGACTGACTGAGGCGTCGGAGTCGTCGCGTACAAGCGTGTGACTGTAAACGCGACAGGTTGTGGGTTCGATTTCCACCCGAAGAAATGAAATATTTATATCGCGGCGTTCGGTTCCGCTCCTCACAAATGATTTCAAAATTTGTGCGGAAAGTGGAGAGCGGAGGATCATTGCACTATGCTTCACACAGTGAAAAAAAATACAGAACTAAAATAATATGAAAAAAAAGCTTGAGCGTAGTTCCTTATAAATCATTCGTCAGAAATTGTTTGCATACAAATAATGATTTAGGGGCCTTTGGTAGAGCGGCGACTGCGCGGCTAATTTAATGTAATAAGCCTTTATTATTATAATTGTAGGAAAGAACGCGTGAAATAAACTAGTTTTATTAAAATAGTTACACTGAAATTGATATAGCAACTCTTCTTTTATTCGACGATTATTAAGAAATAATTTATTTATTAATAATATATCCATACACGTACCATAAATTTAAAAAGTCTCTAAAAATATTAAATCTTTGATTTTATTAAGAAAATATTCACCTGATGTTTTGCATTGCGGCATTAAGTTACGCCTCTCAACAAGCAATGCTTCCATAATTCGATGGATTATGGAGAACGGAAGTTTCTTAAATGAAACGGAGTGTCTTAACACTAGGTTCCCTGGTTGCTAATATCTACTCTGGCATATGAGAGATGAAGTGTTAGTGTGTTAAACATTTATTTTTATTCAGAACTTCCCTGCACTCTATAACAACATTGTAAGAAATTAACCGGACGAGCTCAAACTACAGATTAATTCGATGCATTTAAAATGCAGCATCATTAGCACAATTACGTTAGGTACAAAAAACTTGTGAAGCTATTATAATTGTATGTGATTCTTTGTCTAAATATAAGAAACAAGTTTATAGAAAAATAAATGTTATGAAATTACGCTAACATTTATACTAGCTCTACTATAATTGATGATAGCTACCTAGAGCGACATGAAAATTGCATATTTTAAACATTTTTTTAATTAAAAGTCTTCTGTTTTTTAATCTTTTTTTCTAACATTTAAAACTTTACATCTAGGGGTGGTAAATAATAAAAGATATATTGTGATTATTATCTTTTTGTTGCACTTATTGTTTTTCTACCGCCTGCTACAATCTGCATCTAACCTTAAGCCGAGGCCTGACCCTATAATTTCTAAACAGGTTCCAAAATTGGCGACTGAATTTTGCCCGAGGCGGAACATTTTAAATGCTCCTTTATTAAAGGGAAATGAGATATTGTAATCACTACCTAGTTGCTTGCTACGTACATGCGTCTTGCTTATTATTCCAGATTTTTATTTTCAATTGGCGTTCAAGAGCATTCATTGGTATACATTCTACATATTTGATTTTCAAAAACCAAACGCAAATATTTTTTTAATATTTTTGAAATATTTTACATAATAAAATGAACATATAGATACCAATATAATTTAACGAAAAAAAAATCTCAGGCAAACTTTAGGTGAAATAATCACATTGTTCAAAACCATCGGACCATCTCTACATATCTGTAATAAAGATTACATAGACGGTCGTACTTTCTAGAACGGTAGCTAAAAGATAAGTACCTTCAGCAACATAATTATGAAACTTGGTGTTATTTAAAATGCCGGCGGTGTACTCTACAAGTCATTTGTAAGAGCCTATAACCAATCTTTCGTATAATGGAGGAACCTCAATTATTTAAAACGTGCGATAATGTAGTTTGAATCGAAGGGAAGTTGTTTAACTAAAATGCACCTATGGATATGTATTACAAAAGTTTTGAACGTGATTGTAAAAATTATGTTCAGTTATTAATAGTTAATCTAACTGCTTAATCAGTTTTAATATCTTATTAGAAATTAATAAGTTCTGTCTCTCTTCGTGCTGCGTGCGTGTTACAGTGTGAAGTAAAAAAGAATATCTGCAAATATTAATTATACATCGACTTTGTATAAATTCAATAAAATTTTTGTATCACATATTTAGTACTGGTTGCACATGTGCAACATGATACCAATTGATTGAAAAGGAATATTTAAAATACAATAAAATATATATTTGGCACAGTAAATAATTATTTATATACCTAATATAAAAATCTGTTTCCGCTAATATCTAACTAGTATGAAGATTTTTGTTGTTGTTTTTTATACTTATTTTATATAAAACATTTGAATCATTTAAATGTTTATTCCAATAATGTAAAAACTTAACAAGAAATATAAAATAATTAATAAAATGTATAAGCTACTTAGATATCAATGTCAACAATATAACAAAAACATTTTCTTCACATCTTCGAATTAACATAATACATAGTTATTTTTTATTTGATTTAAATATTAAATTTTATTAAAGGAGCTGAAGGAAGAAGCCCTGTGGCGCAGGTGCTAAAGCGTGTGACTGTAACGCGACGGTCGTGGGGTTCGATTCCCACACGGGGAATTAATTATTATTTATTAATATTTTTTAAGCGCGGCATTTAGTTCCTCCACTCAACACACAATGCTTCGACAATCGATGAAAAATGGAGAATGGAGAGTCTTCTAGGATCCCGTTGCCTCTCCCGCAATATGTGGGGTAGCGGGAACCTGAAAAAAAGAAATTTAATTAAATGATAGGTTAATCACATTTTATTACGTACCAAGTCAAAACACCTTACGACGTCCGCGCGTGAGTCAGACGACGCCCGCCACGAACGCTACTCTACTTTACAACATCGATGCGCATCGAATAACAAATTGCTAACAATTTATCTTTAGACAAAACAAACTGTTTTATTTTTATATATCACACTCGCTTTATTTATTTCAATTGTGTGAATGTTTATATTTGGATTTAATTCGACAGTGTCATATTTTATTGTAATTATTTAAATTTAATTAAATAATAACAATAATAATGCTTTTAAAAAATTACTTTATGAAAAGAAAAATATATTTATTTCATGTACCTTCCGGGATTTCAATCCGCGCCTCTTGACAGCGATCCGAGCGACTACTAAGGCATACGTTGTTTTACATACAAAAGAAAAAATACAAAACTGACAATAATAATGATCTACTTAGTACCATAACTTACATAATATCATCGAAATTAAATTTTATTTAAGTTTGTATTTTTTTTTATTAAATTTTAAGATTTGAAATCCGCAATTACGTAGGCTGAAAATACTGATATAAAGGAATGTCTTCTATTGCGTCATTAGTAGAGCTAATGTTATTACGTCTACCAATAACTCGTTCTAGTAAAACTAGATCACCATTCAATGAACTTGGTGAGAAATTTACAACGATCGTAAATCATTTTTATTAAATATTTTTAACATTTTCTACCTTAATATATATATTTAAATTTTCTTATCTAATACATAAGAATAGCTTAATTTAGTACGTATAGTTCAGAAAGAAAAGAAGGTTTAAATTTTACGCGAGAACTAAGGAATATAAATCTTCAGCTAGTGTAGAATGCAGACTAACGCATCCGTGACTCATGGACGAGTAGTGTGTTCTACTATATGTTATCGATGCGTTCCGAATGCAAATTAGTGTTTATTTTATAACAAGATAAATGTTTTTGTATGCCATTATATCGTTTGGTTATTAATTAATTAAGATTTAATCGATACACAAAAACGCTGCATGTCAGAAGTAAATAAATTAATTTTGTCTCACAATTATCTTCAATTATGATAGTAAAAAAAGCAGCTATTGCTTTTCTTAATTACATTTTGTGTTCCTTTTTTGGTATTGTCGTTTTGTATTCTCTAAATAGACGAGTATGTAGAGAACAAGTAAAATGACCTTGAATACATTTCATAAAGAATGCTCAAGTAGGTACTGAATAGACGCTCGTAATAGTTCCCCAAATTGGTCCGTCCGTCCACCGCACACAATCAAAACAAACGTTGGATACACACAAAAATAACAACATAATAGCCCCGTAACAGTCGCAAACCATAAACTAATAATGGGGGAGATATGTTTTATGGCTTTCAAGTTTTTGAATACGTAAGTTTTTTGAATTTTAGTGCAGCAAAAATCGTGTACGTGCGAGGACGTTTAGTCGGCTTTTTTAATATTATAATTATTAATTAGTGAAGTTAAAAGAAAAGTACAGTGTTAAAGATTGACGTTGGTATGAAGGAGGTGCGCCTGCGCATCTCCCGCCAGTTGACGGCGCGCGGCGGCCATCTTGGATAAGGATCGATCATAGGTGTGCAGCTGTAAAGTGATAAATATGAATCCAGGTGCATCTTCGTGTGCGTGCTTTCTTTTTGTGTGCGCCGATGAAAGCTCCACTATCTCCAGGAATACTGCAAAAAAATATATAATTATATTATAGTGCCTAGTCATAAAATAGCTAAATAAGAATTTTCATATAATGTTTGTATGTAAGAGTATATTAAATAATATGTTTACGTAATAGATATATATTTTATATCACGCTTCGTCCAAATATTCTAGGGTAGGTAGAAGCTACTGATTTTCATTCCGTTCCCTAAATTTTACATATTAAGATATCCTGTTAGATAGAAGGTGGATTTCAGCATCTTCTATAAACTTATATTTATATATGTATCTATATAATTACTTAATATTAGCATTAATGATATATAAATTAAAAAATCAACGATCCCTACATATATCTAAATAAACTCTACATTTTTACCAAGCTTACTCTAGTAACAGTATTTCATCATACCTATATGTAATTGAAATAGGTAAACGAAAACCAACCGAGCACCGTGAGATTTAGTTATTAGGCGTTGCATCGGAAATGATCGGTTACATACAATTGTGCTTAGACTTTTTGTTTTTTCTCCTATATCCAATTTTAAATAATTATAATAAATTCGACTACACCTACATTAAAAAAAGACAAGCGATAGCTACTTTTTTTACTTAAGGAAGACGTGATATAACGGATTTGAGGTTCTTTTTTCTTTTTTCGGCAATGATGGATCTTGAAAATATAATTAGGTCCGTGGGTATCATTACGCGTTGCATCGGAAATCATCGGTTACGTACAATCGAACCGTGACTCTCTACTATCTTACAATTGTTACCTACTATTCCACTTTTTGTTCGCTGAGAACAAACCTATTGACATTCAGTTTTTAGATAACAATGAGCTAAATCGACTTCGTTTCTATATAAAAAAGAACCTCTTAGGTTGTAATACATACCATTTACCTATATAATTATCTACTTTAATAAATGTTCGTCCAATTTTACAACTTTAAAGTGATAAAAAAGGAATATTTTGTATAATTTTACTAAATTTATAATTGTTAGACAACATAATATACCTAATTATTAAAACTCCAAAAAATATACATAGTTAAACAAGGATAATTAAATGTGTTTTTAATATCAAAACTAAATGATTCATAGGTAAATTAACTAAGGAAATCTACATATAACATCGCACGTATCCACACATATTCGTACCTACGTAGTTACGTAAATAGGTATTATTATACTCGAACTTGCTCGGTTATTTTGCCCCAGGGATGTTCTTTTAGGATACTTGACCATATCGAGCGTTTCATATTTCAATTTCACATTTCGTTGATTTATGTTCAAAAATAAAATATGTTTAACTGAAGGTGTACTTTAAATTAGATTAAATCTTAATATTTTGTTTATCATATATTACGCGCCATGTTTTAACTTTTTAACATAATATAGCTCATTTTAAATTACATAAAGAAAATTAGTGGATATGTTACTTACAGTATAATACAAAGTAAGTATAGAGTCGCTCACTGCGTACTAATTATACTTGTCAATTTAAATATAACCAACTGGCAACAATTATATATAAATTATAAAAAAATACATAGAGACTGCACTGCATAATCTTAAGATATATATATTTTTTTTATTTTCAATGCAACTTAGTTGCATCTATAATTAACAGAAAATAATAATCTAGTCTGAGTAGATTTCCTAAGACGATCATGAACTTTAATTATTAAGATGGTATGAATTAGTATTAAAATGGCTGATTTTAATAACTCTTTTTAGAGTTTATCCGCTTATTACTCAACTTATATTAAACTGAGTTTACATGCTCATTTTTCTTAAACAATAAAAATATATCTTTTTTCTAATTATACATTTATTATATACTTTCTTCAATAATATAATTAAATATAAAGTTATAACATATCTCAGGCCGTAGTACGGGGCCGACCTAACCGCAGCGCTCCAAGACTGCCTGGCAATTAATAATTTTGCACGATCCTCCACCATTCCACAATCGCCGGCACGAAACAAAAGTTTCATATCAAACCACAACGTAACAGAACATTATGTATTAGATATACGTATTTATTTTAATTTTTATTACATCGTTTAGACCTTTTAAAATATCCTATAAAATATTGTATAATGATAGTGATTCTTAATTAATCGCAATAAATATCTCTTTAAACTGTAGTTAGAAATTTATTTTAAATATGTTCACTTTATATAACAAATTTTGAGTAATTTTAAATTAATTGATGTATTTCATAATAAAAAGAAGATATTGCCAAGTTATTAAATTCACATAAAATTTTTGATATGTATCGTAAAAATTACTGAATAATGTATTTAAAAGCCAAGTTGATTTTCAGCCGCATATTGCTACAGTAAAAATATATTATACATTTGTATAGGTAACTGACAATGATATAATTTTCATAGATTTTCTTTTTAAAAAAAAAAGTATATCAATGTATCTAAGACTAATGTATCCAAACATTGATTGCATCTCTTGTAATTTTTTAAAGATTACAAATACTTGTTAAATATATACAAAATTTTTGTTATTATAATATACACAATTTTAAATCAAAAATCATATTCGTAATTACTTAAAGAAGTGTGCTACCAGCCTTACATATTCATTAATTATAATAAAAATAATTTTATGTTCTTTTTTCATATCTACTTATTCAATTTAATACTCCAAATTGTTTGTACGAATTATAATAACCACTTTAATTATAATTATACACAAAAAAAAGTCTGTGGAAGCGAGGTACGATATAAAATTGCCAACTAATTTAAAAGCCCTAACCCGTTCCTAGTAAACTATTAAACCATATTTAATTTCACATAAACAGTGCATGGCAACATACACCTTGTATAAATAACCACCACCTTTCCATTCCATGCAAAAATCTTGAATATGTCAAGCGAAATTAAATTTTATTTCTTTCACACTTAAGTTAACTATTGTAGAAAACTTGAATTGAACGTTTTTGAGTACATTAGACCTATGGACCACTTTATGGTTTAGACAATAAGGTCTCGTATTGCGTAACGACTCTACAATTTAAGGCGTTTTAGAGTTACGTGCCTGATATAGGGAGCTTCGTGCCGAAACCAGCGTTTAACAGAACAATGTGTCTTCTTTTTAAACTAAGTCGGTTAATCGTGTTGATTCTACTATGAGGTTTTTACTTGGAATACTTTTTGCTTCTCATATCTCGGTTTTTATAGCTTGCAATGATATTAAACATGAAATATCATTAGGTAAGTAATTAAGAATGTCAGACTATAAATAAATTTGCTTCTTAGTCACTTATGTTCATTCGATCTTTTTGCTTAAACTAATTATTAAATTAAAATCTTATCTCAACAGTTAAGATTACACTTTGGATGCTGCCCATTAAAGAGAAGGCTATAAAACTATGATAACAAAAACAAGTGAGCCAAGTTCATTAAACAATTAAATAATAAAGACATAGATATGTACTATAATAAAGCAATAAATTGTGTCTATTGTATACAAAATGACATTTTTATCGTAAAAAATATTAACGTTGAGAATAAATACAATTAATGGCGGCATGCAAGTTCACTTACCTTCCTAGTGGAAGGCACTTGCTACTTTTTAATTATTCTTATTTAATCTCACGTTGGGCTATAGCCCGTGTCGAATCTGTTAGATCCCTCACGCCACTCGTAGATTCGATTCGGATATCGATATAACGATCAATAAAGTTTATCACACCATTTCAGTAGGAATCTCATAATTATCCACCAATAAAAATTTATAAACGTTTCGATTGTTAGCGTTTTATAGTCTAGCGGTGAAAGTTCGAATATTATTCTATGGCAATTTTTTAATAATTGATTTTAATATATTGTATGGAATATATTATGTGAAATTTTTACTAGAATTATATGAATTTTTTGATTAAGTATTAGTAAATGTTACAATGGTTAATATTAGAAAGGTTCACAGCGGTAAACGAACAGAAAGCTTGCGCCGGCGCCGATAGCCATGATGGATGGGCCCCTCCACACACTTAACTCATAAACCCTTCCAATATTTGGAGACTCGCGCTCAAAACTATATCTATCCCTTTCTAATGTTTTGTTTAAAAATATTTCGTTGATTACTTGTTTAAAGGAATTTAGTACTTTTATTTTAATTAAATATTTACATCTTTCTCATATTATATTAAAACATATTTACTATTCATTTCATTGAAATTTAAATTGATACAAAATTTTCTTATAAAAATAATAAATTTCTTTAATAACCAAAGCCTTTAAATACAAAACAGATTTACATAAATTTTCATATATTAATAACAATGACTAAATATTGATGTAATCTACGAAAATGGTTACAAAGCTCCGCAAGGTTGCCGATTCAAGGTAATTTTACAAAACAGCCGGACTCGTAGCGCGATAGACAACCAAAAAGATGTTTCTATTAAAGGCCCGCTTTTTTCATACCAGTACCAGTTGATGCCCATAAAGCCGTAAATTATAATTTATTGACCCACAGCAGAAGAGAATTAAGTTATCGACCATTTCCTATCAAGGGCGGCGTTCCTTTGGATAATAATTAGTTAGGCTAGTGGTGTTCGAAAATTCGTATGTAACGGACGTTCTTATACAGTTCTATACTAAAAGCTACCTAATAATATAAATTGTGAGAGTTTTTTTAGTGTTTTTGTAGCGCGTAGTGTTCTTACGTATAGAATAGTGAAGGCGCGACCTACCACACTTCAATTTGACGGTCGAAGCATTCGATATGCAAAGCGTGACATGCTACACACGTTACGTTAATTTACGCGCAAATATTGTCTATCTGTCAGTTGTCGCGAAAAAAATAACAATTTTTAGTTAAAAATGGACTATCTGAAAATATTTTAATTTTGTTAGTGTTATTATATAAATATGTGTCTATATATAAGCCTGTTCATAGTAAATCTAAGTCTAAGTAAAGATAGAATTGCTTTTACTTTTCGCACGCCTCGCGGGAGATGTGCTTGACTGTCAGCTCACGATGTTGGAGGCAACGACATCCGCGCAGAATTATAATAAGAGTTTCCTTCTGAAGTGCACTCGCGATACATAAAACATAACGCTGCCCGCCGTCGTGTTTACAAAGGAAAATATAATCCGTCTGGCTCTATCGTAGTTTTATAATGAGTTTTAAATTAACCATAAATTTTATATAAATATTATTCTTTTCATCAGCTTACGTTGTATCCTCTAGTGTTAAGACACTCCCTTCTCTACTTTTTGCCATGTTTTTTCGAGGCACTGCGTATTGAAATTGAATTTTTAACGACGTTAAAGTGTAATTACAAATACATAATTGATCAAATTATGATAATAAGTGATAAAATAGAATAAAGATGTAGAATTTTGATCTAATATAATTTTAAGTGTTAGTGTTTTAAGGGGTCAGAGACCGGGTGGTTTATGAATGCGAGTGCACGAAGCCGACGCGCCGCGAAAATATGTAGAGACAAACAAGCAACGCCAAACAATCTTCAACATGTTATATTTTATGAGCGATAAAACCTAAGTTGGTAAATTTTCAATTATTAAATTAATATAAAACCCTTATTTAAAAATACTAGGTATATATATATTATATAGTATTTATAATAATAATTTACCAGGTAGAAAAATTAGGTAATATAATATATACAGCTATATTTGGCTTAATAACTTTTAAATAACTGATTATTTTAATATTAATAAGATAAACAAAGGAAATGCGTACAGCAAGATGTGTGGCCAACATATTTTTATGCAAATGCTCTAAACGATTGTGTTATACGAAATTATTATTTATGTGCTACGCCGTGTCATACTAAATGTTTATCTTGTACGCGTATATATTATTCATATCTGCATTCCGATACCACGGATAGAAATAAAATTATAGAAATACACACACAAAAATTCGCTGCACTCTTTTTTTATGTAAATATTTAAAATTCTTCACATTAATAAATAGGTTTAGAAACCCACATGGATGTGTTATTTTTAAATTCATAATCTTGTATAAAATTTTGAATACATAAATATGTATATTAATAATTTTATCGCAATTTAATTATGATAACATTTTAGTTTCATTTACTTTTTTTTTTATTTACTCGATAAAATAGCAAAAAAATGCTTATGAGAAAACTTGTATCGAGCATTATAATTATTTATGTCAGCAAAATGAATACTAATTTTATACTAGTAATAGAATCAACCAAAAGCTTCATCCGGGCGATTTAAATAGGAACTCTACATAATATATTGATAAGCAATTTTGTTATTTAGGCTAAGTAACTTTATATATTTAATAATATCTAAGCACGCTAGATATATAATATATATATGCAAAAAATCCATTCGAAAACAAATCACATAGACTTAGCAAAAATAAAATATACTTCTGTAAGGTAATGAAAGTGGAATGTAATATAGCAGTGTAACTGTGGGTATAATTACAGTATCGCAGGACTTAC
>FAPP01024554.1:0-17433 GCA_001485965.1 Heliconius ismenius | reverse complement strand
ATAGAAATTATATTCTTATATTTTAAGCTGGCGTGGCGCAAGTCCGGGTCCGCTAGTTATTAATACATATGTATTTAAAAATGGAAAATTTGAAACTTACCATACAAAAGTGTTCATATACCAAACTTGCTCTGGTACTTTTCTTGGTATAAAATTTGTACGGACTGGATGTTGGAAAGGTTGTTTACGACATCCAAAGTAGTAGCCCAGATAAACTAATGGTAAAGATATACAGAACCAAAGGCACAGCAAGGACATCATTGTAGAAAATGGGACTGCCCCACTGGAATGCTTGCCCATGATGAAGAAGTTCAAGAAGAAACATGTTCCAAATACAATAGCCGGGTAAAAGGTAGCAGTTAAAAATGCAGCTTGCTTCCATTGCTTTCCTTTCATAGTATTGTATAAGCGAGCTGAATAATAACCAGCTATGAGACCCATAAACACATATAAGAATATAGCAGCTGTCATTAAAGCCCCACGACTAGCTGGTGATAGCATTCCCAACATTGCTATAACTGAAATAACAAACATATAATTGTAGAAAAGAGTAAATAAGAAAAAAAAAGAAATGTATAAAAGCAGTATATAAAAAAATAGTAGAGGCAAAATCTAGTTAACATAAACTTTACTTGTGTGTTGAATTTTAAAATATTTAACATTTTAAAAAATTTATACATACTTTGGAGGCAGAATTTTTTTACATAGCAGGATACAAGTCTGTTAATTATATGGTTTCTAAAATATTTTTCTGGACTAAGAGTGGAACAACACTTTAGAAACTTTAAAGGTATTTAATGAATACTATCCTCTCTTGTCAAATGGCAAACTTAAAATAATTACTTTACAAATTTGTAAAAATCTCCCTACAAAAATACTAACAACATAAATTAATTATTACAAGTGTATAAGACTCTGATGTAGTTTTTACAATGTAATTACTGCTTACAATTAATGGTCTGAGAGCAAATATCAAGAGGACCGAAATCAAGTTTTGTTACATTCAAGTTTAATATGATTTAAAAAAAATTATAAACAGTCCCACCAAAATAATATGTGAGCTCACAACATTAGTTAGTATGGGCAAGTTTAATTGTTATAGCTACTTTAAAATGTAAACAACACAAACTAACAATAATATGGGACTTGAATAAGATATACAAAAAGAAAACTTACAGATGGTAATGAGCGCCATTAAGAACACTTGAATACCACTCCCAATGACTGCAGCAAAGAGCATTCTTTTAGGTGGTGGTCTGAAAACATCACCATGTACTAATTTCCAGCCTGTCTCTTCAATCATATCTTCAATACATTCATCAGAATTATATCTAGCAATGTCTCTTCTTAAAGTGCGTATCATAATCATTGTTAAAATGCCTAAAAATAAAAAATGCAATTTAAACAGTCGATTACAACAACATATAATAAATGCAAAAAAATTATAACTCAATGCTGCATCCCATATATAGCAGAGTAGGCACAAGGAACCTGGGCACCTAGTCCCGGTCCCAACTTTCTGACGAATTTTCGGGACATTACGTGTGGAGTGACGGAAATCATCGCCGCGCATTGCTTCATTACCAGAGCGCAGAAATGAAAATATTAAATATTTCATTCCTCCAAGGGGGAATCGAACCCAAAACAGTCACGTTAAGTGGTACTTTTGTACTCCTGCGCCCCGACGGCTGTTGCGAAAAAAAAGTAAATTATTTTTTTTATTTTATACCTGACAGGAAAAAAAGGACGACTATAGAATTCACTATTGAAAACCAATGTATTTGTACATCTTTCATATTTAAATATATATCCCATCTTGAAGCCCACTCAATATCTGACTCGCCCCATTCAACTGAATATGTGAAGAATAACTTTGTGCCCGTGTCCTCGTTTACTAGCTGGGGCTTAGTCTCAGAAGGGAAATGACAAGACCCATCCACAAATGCCAATTCATCTTTGTCCACTGAATATGTTTCTACTTCGAAACCCACTACTCTATAAGAATCCCTGAAAAAGTGCAATAGTGTCTTAATGTAATTGTTTTAATTGAAACAAAATATAGTTAAAATTGAAAACATAATATTCTTTAGTTTCACAATTCATTCTGCATGTAGCAAGATGTGCAATATAAACCTAGTGTTAAGACACTCCATTCTCTGCAGTTCCACCTTTATTAAGTGGCAGAACTCAACTTTACACTATGTCTACCCGATGACGAAGAAATTTATTTATTCCTTTCTAGTGGGGATTGAACACACTACTGTATTTACAGTAAACAATTAGGGCAATTCCCACTGTGTCACAATCTTTATTTCTTGTAATAATAATAAAATGTACTGTATGTAATGTAGATTTTAACTTACTGGCTATGCTTGTGATACTTAAGAAGTAACTTTAAATGGTTATTAATATATGCTTTTCCTTTAGATATGAATCCCAACCGATATCCTTGCTCAACAGTCCTCTCAGAGGTGTCAGCATTTGTTATTCTTGTAGCTACTGGTAAATTGTCAACTAATCTAAAATATCATCAACATAATATTTAAATTAGTCCACACTGTATCATTTTACACATAGCAATGTAGTTAGAGGGAACCTAGTAGTAAGACACATTGCTTCCCACTGCCCTACTTTCCAGATATTCTGTGTTGAGTGCTAATACTCAACTTATTAACACACTTGTCTTGTTACTTGACTGAGGGAATTCAAATAATTCATTACCCTGAGTAGTAATTTAACCAACGCCCATCATGTTTACAGTAATGACTGCCTAAATATGATATTCAAATTTATTAACAATAATGATAACAGACCATATAATAACAATATAAAGAGTTTAATTTCTTTAATATAAATGATAACGAAATGTTTGAAAAGTATACCAATGATCAAAAACTTACAAATGAACAAAGTATTCATGTTCAATGCGACTAGCAACCTTTTCTGATTCTTCAACACTCCAGTTCATAGGATTGTTCTGTCTATGGCATAACAGTTTGCATTTTATATTCTCTGCCATATGCACCTCATAAGGAGTATTGACAATACGGTTACCTCGTAAGACTTCACCTAAATTTTCGGATTTGTCTAAAAAGGTTCCATTTTTTGGTATACATAGTGGCAATGAGTAATATTCATATGGTAGTTGAGTGTGTATACTGGTCATCTTAACTGCCTTGACTTCAATTCTTTGACCTTTCTTAAATTCAACTGGTGCAACGCCTGGTACATAGAATCCATAACTATAAATTATCAGATTCACTAATACTGTTAAAATCTGAAATATAAACTGAAAATAACAATATTAATAAATGTAAATATTGCATTTAAAATGAAAATAAATAGGTAATTAAAGTGATTTACTTACTGAAAACATATTGGCTAAGCAAACTTTCTTTACTATCAAAATAAGAATAGCATATCCCTATTAATCATTTTGTAAAAATATTGTTGAGATCAATTATTGCAAAGTAGGTACTTAAACATATACATAACATGTATCAATAAAAACTAAAAGACAAAAATTGACAATTTCTATGAAAACTGAAATATTGTGTGTTGCCACTTGCCGTATGTACAATATTGTTAATAAATTAATTATGTTAATAATTAAAAATAGAATTAAACTCTATTATAGGGTTTTTTATAATCCGGCATCGTCAGTTAATATTAAATAATAAGTTTAATGCAAGTTATTCGCAATGTATTAATTAAAACATTATCTACGCATACATATATTAGAGGATATTGTGATACGCGTAGGTAACTATATTATAGGTACTGTAATACAGTCATATGTTTAGTCCGTTGTGTAGTGCTCATGACGGCAAATGAATTTTTAGTAACTGAATCCGATCCGGTTTTGGTCTCAGTTTCGACGAAAACCGAAACCTTAACCTTTTTTTTAAATATCATATTTGAAAAAAAGGTTCAACCGAATCTTCGGTTGGTCACTAGTATTTAGTAAAATTTAATAAGACACATATTTACCAGACTGAATTTATAATTTTAAAACAGTAACAATATATATTTTTATGATGAAAAGACAGACATATTAGCGGCACCGTAGTGGCAAACGGAGTATCTTAAGGTCTTAACAAGTTAACACTAGGTTCTCTCTGCCTACCATGCTGTGTGCGGGATACAGCGCAAAGCTGAATTATTTGATTTTTATTCATTAGCGGTACCTTCAGCACGTAATTACAGTATCGTCCAGTAATAATAGAGTGAAATAAAAAAAATGTTCAAAATATTTCACACAGATCTTGACTGAGTGACATACGTTATTAAATTTATATGTATTTATACTCTATATTTTTTTATCTCTGTCCCTTCTTTTCGTGTTCGTAAAAACATATCTCACTCACGTTCACTTTGAAATTGAATGATTAATTCCTATTTCCATTCCATCATTCGTTTGGCATGGAAGTATGCATTGAACGAGAACGCTTCGATTTTTGATTTTTGTTTTATTTAGTAAAGATAATGTGACAAAGTTCATTTTGTGTTACTTAATAATATTTCACAGTTCCTTGCATAGGACAACTATTGTGATTAAATATAAAAAAGTGCATTGAAGAGAAGCAACATGGTTCAGGTACCTTTAGCAATGTTTTTTATTGTCACGTTTTTTTATTTTCAATTAATGGTTGACGAATTATTGTTCCATGTGACAATTCAGCATAAATATTATTTACCACAAAAGTACAATTTTGGTTTCAGGCTTCAGACGAAATGGAACAACCTGACCTGCCACAAGCATTAAAATTATTTAAAGAAATGAACATGAATGTGCAGCAGGTACTACAATTAGTTGATAACATGTTATTACGTGTAAAAAGCGGTGAAATTTCTACGGATAAAGGTCTCAGTTTTTTGGAAATGAAATATCAAATGCTGCTTAGTTATCTAATTAATTTAACATATATTGTATTAAGAAAATGTTCAGGAGAAAAAATCGAATCAGACCCTTCCATTGACAGACTTGTTGAAATACGAACTGTACTAGAAAAAATACGTCCAATAGATTCTAAATTGAAATATCAAATTGATAAACTTGTAAAGACAGCAGTTGTTGGTACTTCAGAAGATGATCCTCAATCATATCATGCAAACCCGGACAACTTAGTAAGTAAGATAGAGGGCAGTGATGAAGATTCTAGCAATGAATCAGAAGATGGGCACACAAAAGAAAAAAATGAAAAATCTAATATCTATGTACCTCCAAAATTGGCAGCTGTTCATTTTGATGACAGTATTACTAGAAGTGAAAGTGAAAAGAAAAATAAAGAGAGAGCAAAAAAGCAATTCCTTAATTCTAGTGTAATGAGGGAATTACGTGATGAATACTCAGAGGCACCTCTAGAAATGAGTACAGGAAACCATGTAAAACATTCAATATCTAAATATGAGCAGGAAAAAACTGAATATGAAGAAAACTATTTAACACGTCTACCGGTTACAAAAGCTGAGAAAAATCGTCGGAAAAAATTAACAACTGTTGGTATGCTGGCAGATGAAATAACAGGCCGAAGTACAACACGTAAACATAAAATGAAATCAAAAAAGGGTAAAGGTTTTAAAAGGCGGCGTACACAATAACTTATTATATTGCATTTTTATTTTTGTGATGAATTAACATTTTATACTCTTATGATAACTCACATGAAAATACATATTTTTGTTGATTTTCCATCAGTTACGTGTGGGGCTTAGATAGGAATTAACATATAATAAATATAGATTTCAATTATCTTTGACTTTTAACTAGACTTGACTATAAAAAAGGAACATCTCACAAAACAAAATTTTACTAATATTTTTTCTTGAATAAATTAATAAAAGTGTGAGTTTAAGTATTGTTACTATTGACTTTATTTCTATTTGGATTTATAAAGCTTATTTTTAAAGTTGATCTTATAAGTTGGGCACTAATAAAAGATACTTTTCAGTTATTATTGCTCATTTAATTATGTTATGTTATTGGAGTGGAAACTTTGTTTTTTTTTTCATTTTGAAAATGTTATGTGTAATTTTTGTTTCATTATACCATGTTTGATTTAATGTTGATGTATTAAGTTCTTTTTCTATTTAACTTTAAACTAATTTCAATTATTTGAAATTATTAAATATTAGATCTTGCTAATTCATTTTAAAGTAAAATAAATGTAATAGAATATAAATCATAAAATCATATGAAGAAAATAGTCTTAGTGTATGAACAAGATGTTATATATTTTTTTACCATATCATGAAAATAGAATGTGAATAAATAACCCTCATGTGTTGTATGTATTTGCATGTGATTTAACTTTTTTCTTGTCCAGTTAATAGCTTTTACAAAGCTTAGAAAAAGTATTAAGAGATTATTTTGAAATAAATTACAATTATACCATTGTAATTTGACAAACTATTAAAAATACATATAATTTAAGCTAAAAGCAAGTAATATAAAATAAAGAAAAGGTGAAATAGGAGAAATTAACATTACACCTCCCTTGAAACGACGCACTTTTTACAACTGTTATCAAATGAAAGGTTAGAAGAGATTTTAGTATACAGGGTATTCAAGTTGACTAAGCACATGCACAGTATATTTTAGCTCTTATAATCCTATTAAAATATAAATATAGGTAAGATCTCATTTGTTACAATGTTAAATATTTATCATCATCATTATCATACTGACTAGAAAATTGATTAATTTATATGTACATAGCCTTACTGCAAAAATATGTAAGACACCTTTTGGAACTTGTTTGCTGCTTGACTAGTAAAATCGTCCAGGGAGGTGCTACATTTCTTAATTAATGTTGTACCGAGTATTTTAATTTAATATTTTGTAATATATAAACAGTGAATGTTATAGGGAGTCACACAGGTAAAGTACAATATCAAGTCAGCAAGCATTTATTTATATCAGCTTGTGATAGATTAATTTATAAAGCCTTCAGTGCAAATATCTATTTTAAATTTGCCTTACTATGTGTATTGTACTAAATGTTTAAGAAATATAATATCAAAACTAAAAAATAAATTAAGTATTTAACTGTTAAGAAGTTTACACCCCCCGTGTTGGGTAAACAATAGAAAATTTAATGTCAGTGAAGCTGGAGATTGTTTTTATGCCCATTAATATCTAAGTTCATGCATGAGAACTAATTATATTTTTTAAGCACACAAACTCAAGGTTTTTTTATATTTGGTTTGTGTCATATGGGAAGATATTTAAAATTTATTTCATTAGTTGCATATAAATTTGTGTAAGATTTATTAATAATTTTGTTTGTCAATTTGGGTTATTTTTTTAATTTAAGAATTGTTTGCTGTGACTTGCAAGTTATGTTTGGGTTAATTTCTTAAATAATGTAAAGTATTATATAAAAAATACTGGTTCATTGAATGTAACATTTTAGCTTTTTACATCTTACTAAAATTTTACCCAAATATTTTCAATTACATTTTCGCAAGTTATTTTATAATATTATTGTGTTTGTTTCTTATCTTTTGTTAATTATTTTCAATTGACTTTATTAATTTTCAAAATTAGATAATAAATGAAATCTAAGGACAACATGTTTTATTTATTATCATGTAAATCAACAGCAGGAAAATCCTGTAGACAGGAAGCAGGGTTAAAAGATTGGTAGCGAAAAAGCCTCATGTCTCTAATGTGACCGATAGGCGTGTGTGTGTCCAAACACTGATAGTCGCCTTTAGGCGGTGCCGTCCCATGGTTATGAGTTAAATCGGAACGAATTACTCTATTAAGTAACCACGCTGGTGACGCCATAGTTAACTAAAAATAAATGGTTAATATTAAAATTAGGTCAAATAATATTTTTTTCTTCATATATTCATATGGTTAAATTTACCGGTTTAGCTACAGTAGCAAATGGATTCCTGTAATCGTCTTGTTGCGTGGTTAAATAATCCATTACACCAAAGTCTGGAGGAAGCTGTGCCAAGTTTGCATTTTTCATTAACTTGTTACGCCCAGGGGTGCTAACGAGCAAAGGAAAATTACTTGCACACTAATTAAAGTATATTTCAAGACAAAATTAACATGATACATTTCTAGTTATATAGATAACTGCTTGGTAGATTCTACTATTGATCATGGGTAACTTACTCCGTACATGGATAAGAAGTAAAGTTTACTAGTGGCTTAAATTCGTATGTAGGATTAGTTTTTGTGAAAATTTGCTGAAGCATAGCACTACTTTCGGTTTGTCCTACGTTTTGATCCTGGTCACCCCAACGTAAGTAGGTACTTAAGTGGTTGCTTAGTTGATCGCGATAAACGTAATTGTCTCTCTTCTCGATATGATTCTGGAAGTCCCAGTTCTCAACCTTCACTTTTGGACCATAAGAATTTTTCGAGAATAAGATTTGTCGTGGTTTTTTCGCCATAGGGTTTTTCGTCCTCATTTTCCAAAATGTATATACTTATATGAGAATTTCTAAAAAAAATATTAATAAGCCTTAACGCTTTTCTTTTAAACAAGTAAAGTGACAATTTTGTTAGCACACTGGCTTTGTAATTTCATGTCACTTGCGGATTATATTTTATTTTTATAGTACCTATATATTTTTAAATAAATTTTATCAAAAAAAAACCGACTTCAAACAATAAAGTAAAAAGTAAAAATAAATTTACTTACTTAACATTAAGTAACACGTAAATATCTAAGTTAGCAGTTTTGTATGGCTAGAAACTTGAATGAAAAAAAAAACGTTATATTTGGCTAATCATATTAATTTTTGTTATCATAAATACTTAATGATGTTTTGCTGATAATTCTTGCTAAAACTGCATTTCTTAATGTGTTAAGTAGATTTGGCTGGAATATGGAATAAGTATTTAAAATCTCGTACTTTTGTAAGCTCGCCAATAAATCCTCCTCACACTAAGCAGCGTTTGTTAATATGGACTAATAAATTCCATGTAAATGAATTTAGCGGATAGCAACGAGTTCAAAATAAAACACCATTTGTATTATTTAGAATTATTATTTATTATATTTTCGTGCGGATTGAGTATCTACAATATTTGGCAAAAGAGTTTTGTCTTCTATACGCATATTATCGTCCGCAATACGTATACTTTCTTCGACACATGTAATAAATATTTGATAAAATTCAAAAAACGTGATTTCTATATTTAGATCCATGATGTGTTCACTCTCGTATATTTGAGGGAAGATTATTGAAAATATCTTCAGAATTGTCTGAGTAGGTAAATTGCTTATGTTAAACAGTTTGAAATTAGGTCTTAATTCAGATACCATATTTTCCATTGGGCAATCTGTAATATGTTAACGGTAGTAGAAATTACCAAAAAAACTAAATATTGGCAAGTAGGTACCTATGACAGTTAACAAGTCCACTACTGTGAAGTGTGTAGACGTGCGATTTAAAGAGATTGCTTCTTAATAATTTCCATGCCATTTGATACAATATATTTTCAAAATTTAAATTTAAAAGGGAATTCTTATATAACATGTAAATATCAAACTAGATAAAAATGAGAACTTAGTAATTACGTAGATACGAGTATAGGTATTAATGTAGAAAATATGTAACAAGAGAAAAAGAAATACCAGAAGTAAAAGTCAATTCATCTCCCAATATGTAGGCATTTTTCCCCAAAATAGGGTTTCCTTCCACAAGCAAAGGTTGTGGCTGTGATGAGTGTGGTGGAGGTCGTACTGAACACAAAAAATTACGTGCAGTACATGGCCCTTCGAGACTAGTATATAACTTATATAAACTTCTCAATGGTACGAAAATACCATAATTGTCAACAAGCTTGCCTAAAAAATACGAATAAGTAATTACTACGTAGATATTTCTTTATACATATAGGTACATATATACTAAGACTAAGAGGCCTCGCTCACTAATCCCCGCTTGCTTTACTCGCTGCAATAATAAAACGATAAAAAAATTAAACTCTTGAAAAGACGATGTATTTATCAAAAACCGATTTCAAGTATGAAGGAGTCTTTAATTTAACTTTTTTTTGGATAATTTGTTCAGCTACTCATTATGAAATTAAAATCAGCTTCACTCTATATCCCACACATAGAAGGGTAGTCAGAGGGAACCTAGTGTTAAGACAATGCCTTCCTCACTTTCAGCAGAATTCTAGAGGCATTGCATAATGAGCGGCGGAACTAAACGCCGTGCTGTGCCTCGACACAGAGCGAAGAAATGAAAACGTAAATTTAAATAAATATTTATTTTTTTATAAGCTTACTGGTGAACTCCAGTGATCTGAAATCTATGTTCCGTCGAATACCGGCACAAATCCAAAACCCCTAGCCTATTAACTCCAACTCCTAATAAGATAATGGATATCGGCTGCACGGTAGAAGCTAGAAAGAGATCTCTTGTCGAATCCAGCTCGTATGGGCAGCGTTAAAGACAAAAGTCTTCGACGAGTGTATGTTGCCAGTGATGATATACGGGAGTGAAACGCGGCCACTATGTGTCTCATGGTTCAAGGTCACACAGCGGGCGATGGAGAGAGTAATGCTTGAATCAGAATTAAGCATATCAGTAACAGAACAAAAGTAACCGATATCGCTTGAAGAATTTCTTAAGTGGCAGTGACCGGGATATATAGTCACAACAACAGATGTCTGTTGGGGCGGAAATGTTCTCGAATGGTGGGCACGAACCAGACGACACTCGATCGACAGGTCCCCCAATAGGTCTACCGATGAGATCGTCGGTAGGTATACCAGATTGTAAGTAAAGGTCGGTCGCAGAAAAACTTTCGGTGGTATTAAAGGCTGGGATGATGATGATAATGATGATGGAAATAAATATTAATTGAGTTTTTTACTTTTTTACCTTTTTTACGACCTATTCCAGGTAAAATATCTTTTTCCATAAATACTCTAAACGCATTCGCTAACATAGTATCTGGTTTCTCATCCGGTAACTGTCTCTTTGCATATAATTTACTAGCAACTGTAATTAAGCTATGTTGAAATTGCCAAAAGTAGATTTTATCAAATGGATTATGAGGACTTTTCGATAACCATTCCGGGTTTTCATGAAACAGATTGTCAATTTCAACAAGAGTTAACCCTTTATCATGTAAATTGCAGTCATAATATAATTGCCACAAGTATAAACGAATAAGAATAGGGTTGAAATGGATTTCTTGCTTGTTACATATCGTAGCATATTGATAGTAAATTTGTTTTAATCTGGATTCGTAGCACCTTAAAGATTTACTCAATGAACTAATCTCAAAGTTAATTAAATCTTCGAAATTTATCTGCATAGCGTATTCCTCAATTTTATTTTGAGGAATATTTAAGTGTTTATTGTTTTCTATAAAATCACTGACAATTTTAGCTCTTATTTCACATTGCTTATCGATATTCTTTATCACTTTCTCAACGTGGTAGAGAAGGCCAACAGAGTTGTCACAAATATCGAATGTGAAAGGCTCAGCTAATTTATTACCATCATTATCTCCTCTGTCCAATGAACTCATATTATCATTTACAAACAAGTACTTGTGTTGTAAGATGCGACCATTGTTAGTTACAAATTTTCCCATACCGTGTTTTTTATTCATTAGAAATTCTCCTTTGTAAAAAGAGCCAAGACCAAAACCTAGATTTAAGACTCCAAATCCGCTACGTTTGCCCCTATGCCAAAAACCACGATACGCGCAAATAGAAGGGCACGACATTGAAGTATTATAGCACATGTTCCAAATATAAATACCATAACCTGACATTACGCCATTTTTCCATTCACCTCTGTAAAACTTTGCGTTAAAAGTTATTATAATTACATTACATTTCATGATATATATTCAAATAGTTTATACTTTTTTAAGTAAGTAACTTACATCATGATTTTGCCATATCATCAAACCTTTTCCTTCCCTAACATAATTATCCCATTCACCTTTATACCCGCTTGACTTGCAATATTCCCGAGAACCGAATCCATTACATACGTTCTTTAAACAATAATTAGATTATTTTATTAATTACATTATTTACATGTTTTCCACAAGATCTGTCTGTCTGAATATAAGTGGGTACATTCTTACATGATTCCATTCTCCTTCATAACAGTTTTTAAAGGTCCCGTCATAATAAATGACGCCTTCATCATGCTTAGTACCGTAATACCAACCTCCGTAGTACGATCGCTGTTTTCGTGAATCGACATATAATCCATTGCCATGCCGAAGATTTCCCACAAAATCCCCTTCGTACCATGTGTCATTTTTCCATTGAATGATTCCCTTGCCATTTATTTCGTTTTCTTTAAAAGATCCCTATAGGTAAGTAAAATAAAATAAAATATTAATAAACACAAAAAAATTATCACCAGATTAAATATCTTATGTAATGTGTTAAGTAAGTAATAAATAAAAGAGATTACTAAGTAAATTGTTCCGTCTGACCACTGATATCGACCTTCTCCATGCATACATTTCATAGAAATGTTTCCTTCATACAAATTTCCATTGCGGAAACGAATTGTAGCTTTTTCGTCTGGAGCCGCCCACCAACATATTTGGATTAAATCATTCTACAACATTGCATGTTACTTAAGTAGTTAAGTGTTGAATTCGCTACAAGTAGAGCTGACGACTATAAATTAAATTCAAAATATTGAATATTAAGTAACCAAATGAATTCTTCATCACATTAGAGACTAGCAAAAAAGATTTTTCATAAGCTATTTTAAAAAAATCCTGTGAAGATGTCCCTACTTTTGACTATTCTTAATAGTTTTAAACTTTTTCAAGTGTTATTCTACATTCAGAAAAAAAATTATCTTTAGAAAACCTAGTGAGAAACACGAAGAAAACGACGTAATATACAAATAAAACGACTGTGGGTATATATAAGTTAGCATATAACAATTTACGTAGCTAGACACAATCGTATGGCTTAGTGGTCTGAACAACTGGACGATTTCCAAGAGGCGTGGTTCTAAATCTTGCTACATTAAACGTTTTATACGTTTATTAAAAAATAATTTTCATAATGCTAAAACAACGGCAACAGTTTACAAAGTGGGTTTATTTCTGTTACCTGTGCATTATCACTTGATTCCATTTTTGATTGACTCTTTTTCGATTTAGATGGCTTGTTACCTGTAATTATCCAATTTGGTGATGTTTGATGTATGGTTTAAATCTTATTTATAAAATAAATCAAAAATATTTTCTATAATTAGACCTATAGCTTTCTTTTTCTTATTAATACCGATCAGCTCACTAGTCGTTTTGGATTCCTCTAAGGTAGTTGTTTCAGTTTGACGTCTTTGAATCACTTCCCAGGACTCTACAATGTTGTCAAGCATTGATTCGAATAATGAAATAATAATTTCCTTTCTCACAGAACCTTTTGAGCGGTAGCCGATAGAAACATCGGATTCACTTATGATATGAGTCGCCGACGGTTCACGTACTGTGTGCGCTGATTCAAACTCACTTCTAACGGTAACGCCACTCAAAATCAAAGAACTATCGCGACGCGATGTAGTTTTCTGTGAATCAACATAATACATATTTATTAAATAATCGTTTAAAGTTTAATCACCTAGCTAGTTTGATTAATTAACTTGCTTATGGCTTTTAAGCGCACATAGCATTTATGACTAAACCAAAGATTTAATAATATATGAATTTGTCAATAGCTTTTAAAATAAAAAAGAAAAATAAATATCTAGATAATTACCAAAAAAGTTCGAATATGTAAGCATGCAATTATGCATGAATTATGGAAGAACAGTTTTTATTTATTATTATATTTTAATAAATATGGATATACCTAAATACTCAAATAAAAGTAACATTTAACAAATAAATCATTTATTCGTATATTTCTAGACCTAAATAACAACTTAACAATTAATGTAGTTCTAATGTAATAAATTAAGTTTATAAAATATGTCACTTATTATCATATAATGTGGTAAAGATACTCTAAACATGAAACTAGCTAAACAAAATGCGCAATCATTCGGTTAAGTTGAATTACGCAACAAAAACTATTGGTATTGGACTATTTCTCTTTATAACAATAAAGAAAAATGTTACAGGTATTGTACATTGTTACTCTATATAAGCATGTTAAAAAGAAATTTAATTGTAAACGATTATTAAATTAGAAGGTACTTAGAGTAAATAACGATAGATTATTTTAGAACCTAATATTTTTATAGTTCCGAAACCATTATACTCGACGAAACGTGTTTTGATGTTTCGGATGTGTATATTAGGTGCCTTAGGGTCGTTACAATAATGGGAGAGGGCACCGCCAAACACTAAGGGCACCACTTCAGAAATACACAAAGTGGCGCTTTCCTCCGCATGTTAAATATTATGCACGCAACTGTTTGATTTCTCAAACATCACAACTCGTTGCGCCGATTACATCAATAATATAAATGCATAATCTGCAGGCATTGTTTTTTTGTAAGACATAAATAATCCTAAAAAAAGTTTGGCATAATATATTTCGTTGTCTAATCGGGGTTAAAATTATTAATTAATAAAAAATACACTTTTTAAAAGTTATATTTTGAAGAAAAGAAGAACATATTTCATGGTGAATATTTATTATACCAAATTGTAATTGCTTTCTTAATAAGAAACAGATATGTATCAACTATTTGTTTTACTCTTTTGATATATTAAAATAAAAAAAAAAGAATTTAAAAAATGAATATAAAAAATCAATGTATGAATTTAAAGGTTTACTTTACACCTTTGATCAACAGCCCGAGAAATAAGAGCACAAAAAAAATGTGTTCTTATTTGATTTTAGTGTTTAGTTATGGTCCAACATCAACCAACGTGCGGACGTGCCAAAATGCCACAGTGTCATAAAGCAAACACTGTGGCATTATAAAATCAGTATTATTTCGTGGTGTCTATGGGAAAACGGCAATCGCAGAGAGTTAAAAACAGTGAAAAGAAAAAATTCATAGATAGATAGATTAGGAGTAAAATGTTTTCTATCCATTACGCGCTATAATAAATTAAGCCTTAACACACTGTTATAAGGTTGGACTTTATTGAAATGAAATATTGAATTTTGAATTTCTGTTTATATTGACTGGTGGCATATTTTTAAGCCGTATTTGTACGCAATCTATTATCTGATCTCTAGCTGATCGAAGGTTACACTTCGTTTAAGCGTAGCTATACAGGTTAAGTTTCGTCTTACATAGTATATTAACAACATCTACCAACTAATCTATTGTACAATTATAACCTTTGCTTACTACCAAGTAAATTGGTCGATTAATCATCTCACATTTTAAGCGTAATAAGTTTAAGCTGGAACATATATTTGCTTCTTTGCATCAACAACATGGTATTTGGACAACAGCTTTATCGGAGTCAACTGTACATATGGAAATTTACTATAAAAAAATAGAAGTAACAACATTACAACCAGTGATAAAAATATTCTAGGGCTCAAGTTAATTGTGTCTAAATCTCATCTAACCTTGAAAATTTAAGGTTGTTACAATAATTAATGTATGTTATTTATAAATATATAGTATAATTGTTTTCGTTTGTACAATTCTTGGCAAACCAAACCGATAAACATGATAGTAAGTCAATATTAAATGTTTACATTAGGCTACATATTTTATGCTTTTATAAATTTGAGGTTGTTTGCAAAGAAGCTAATCATTCACGTAAAATTATCCTATACACTAAGTCCTACCATATCTTTGGCATAGTTAATGAGCAATCGGATTGCCATATATCACTCAGTTTACTTAATAAAAAATGATTTTTAATCATTTACTTAGTCTAAATTACTATAGCTATGAAAGGACTAAATATTCCCTATCAATTACAAGGCTAATTAATTCACTAAAAAGACTAGAATAAACTACCATCGAATAAATAAACTAATATTTCAGAGCTAGTGATGTGGATCTTGAATGTTGTCAAACTTTCTATCAATATCAAAACATACTTAGTTACTTGTTCCCAGATCCCATTGACTTTAACTTAGCAGTATATGCTGGCTTTTACTTATACCCTTCACGATATATATCTCATGTAGCATAAGGAACCTCGTATTAAGACACTCTGTCCCACTGATCTTCGAGACTGGCGTGTTGAGTGGCAGAATTCAACGCCGCGTTAGAAGAGCGGGAAAAATATTATAATACATTCTTCTGAGTGAGAAACAAACTCACAACCGTCGAATTTGTAGTCAGATACTGCACCACGATAGACCGAATCTTTGATATGAGTATTATTTTAAAGTTTCATCAATAATAAATAATGATTTCGAAAACATATACAAATATATTAAAATATACATTAAATAATTGTAGAAAAAATATATAGTATTTATTTGTATTCTTGACTTTTTTAATATTTTAATTTTTTATTTCATTTTGAAATATTTAATTAAGATTTTTTTTTATGTTAACATGTGACGTATTAAAAATAAACTCTTTAAAACTTTTTGATGTACATCTCACTGATGACGGATTTTTTTGCAAGAATTACAAATTCTCGTTTGTATGTCGTACACAGTCTTCAAGATCTTTGCAGTTGCTCTAGAGCTTCTACATATTACATTGAAAGCTCGAATACCAGCTTTTCTATTAAAAGTTTTCGAACTTTCATTACCTTACATATCATATCAATCACATATACAGAACAAAACGGGAGGGAATTCACTAAGTTTTCACTAAGATGAATGATCAACATCACTAATACAATACTTAGATAATATCAAGTTATTTAAAACTCATGTGCCATTTTCACTCAATTACAAGTGAAAATTATAATATATTTAACATGCTACGATTTAATTGCTTTTGCTTGCTATTTGCTTATTATAGCTATTGTTACTATATTAGTGCATTCTAATTTTTAACGGAACGACGGTGAAAAACGAATAAATGGTTATTTTAATTAGCCTCACACTGTAACCTGCAATAGATAGAGGGAACTTAGTGTGAAGCTACTTCTTTCCCTACTAACTTCCAATTTTCAATACATCACGTGTTCAATGGCAGAACTCAACGCCATTACATCGTTATTCTATTAAAAAAAAATCACTATTTTTTTGACAACCCTGATATTGATAATTCAGTAGACGTTTGCCATTCCTAGCACTACATCCAAGCACTGGCCCGCAGGTTGTCCACGATGCTGGCGCGGCGGCGGCACGCGCGCGCGCAGTGCTCGAGAGCGAGGCGGCGCCAGGGTCACGAGTCGTGCAGCAGGCGCTGGTAGTGCGGGAACACCTCGTACGGCGGCACGTGCAGCCCGAACTCGAGTGCAACTAGCACGGCAAACTCGAATTTGATCAAATCCTTCTTGTTCACTCGAAATGTTGTTTCTATGCGCTGGAATAAACGTTCAATATTACATTTGTATTATAATATTATACACAT
>FAPP01024507.1:921-14814 GCA_001485965.1 Heliconius ismenius | reverse complement strand
AAGTGGGGAATGGAGTGTCCTTAACACTAGGTTCCCCCTCTGCCTAACCTACTGTGTGCAAGATACAGTGTGAAGCTACTTTAATTATTTTAATTTAATTTAATAATTACAAATTTATTTATATTATGAAAGATAATTTTTAGTACACTTTTTATAAACTTCATTCATATGATGTGTGTATGTGTTGTTTGTAACAGAAATTTTAAACATGATTTTTACTGACTTGAAACCAACTTACTCACAAATGATAATATGTAATATAAAATTAAATAAAAAGTAAAAATACATATATTTTTATTTCAGTTAAGACAAATGTAAAAAAGAGTGGCGTACATGGTATCAATAAATGAATTAAAAGGCTTTTTTTACACAATTTTTAAATTAAATAAAAATCTCTTTGTTTTTCGCTATTATTCATTAATTGTGTGAATTCTAAATGCTAAATGAGGAAAATCTCTAACTAATTTTAAGATAATTCTACAAATATGAAGAAAAAGTTCAATTTATTTTTCTTATTTTATCTCTGCAAAGCAAGCATATACAAAAGTAGACAGAGAAAATCTAACGTTAAGACAATCTATTCTCTTCTCTTTGCTCAAAATCAAGACATTCTGTTGAGTAGCAGAATTTAACTATACACTTTAATATTCAGGGTTCCAAATGCCTGCATTTGGATTTAGTTTTACAAATAAATAAATCAAAATATATTATAAAGTATATTTAATTAAGAATCTTACCTTGACTTCTCCTTTTTTTGACACTGTAACTTGATAACATGGTAATGAATCAAATCCTGGAAAATCTTCAATGTCACCTGTTTTCAAATTAAAGCAAGCACCATGCCATGGACATCTTACTCTTCCATCTCCCAATGCACCCGATACCAGGGGAGCCCCATAATGAGTACACTTTGTTCCAACTGCATTAAATTCTCCATTTTGTTTCACTAGTAAAACTTTGCCTTCTTCTCCTATTTCAAATACTTTCATCTCATTTTCCTTTAAATCATTTACTTTACACACAACAGACTCGACATATTGAGAATTCGAGTCTGTACGAGATATAGTTTCACCTGAAATTAATAAAAGAAATATTAACACAAAAAAGTAATGTAAAGACAAAATATAAAATCTCATGATTCATTTTAAATTTTTACAAAATGTGCATTGTCGAAACTTATTTAAAATAATATGTTTAAGCAAAAAATAATACTTACGACTTCCAGAACTAGTCTTTGGTTGTTCACTATTAGGAGAATAAGATCTAGAGTACGAGCTGCCCATTTTTGAACCTGTAAATTAATAAATATAAGTGACCTAAATACTAACTAAGCACAGATGGAGATTTTCGGAGAAAAAAAACTAATTAGCAGATTTTATATAGCAGCTAAACAGTAATCTTTGTAAATTTAACCTCAAATAATACTTTAATATATTTAAGGAACATATTGAATTCCGTTTGGAAGCATTTAAGGTATTTAATAAAATAAAATACATAAAGAGAATGGACAACCTTGAACAACCCGCTTCACGACTTTATTCAAATTCCGACAGCTGTTGAATAAAAACATTACTCCACAATTTGAAGTTGTACACATCACAGATTAAAGAAGCTTATCTATATTCTATACTACGGTACTGTTTATTATCTTTATTATATTTTTATTATTCATAATTTTAATTATACAATATAATACCTCTATAAACATAAGCTGTTATTTTTATAAAATCGTTAAAAATGATCTATATACTTATAATTCTTTCTTACTATGCACTAATATATAGATACTTACAAATTTGAATCGTCTTGTATAAAAATGTAATAAAGATAAAGTTAGAGGATTTTTAAAAAAAAATGTTTCAAGCAATGCAATTAACCAAACGCGATAAAGGTGTTATCAAATTTGTACATTAAATCACTAATTGTTTGTTTCTTAATACTATATTATAATCTAATTTTAATACAACGTTAAAAAGTTTTTTCTAATATCTAGTACAACTTTTAATATGGATGTATGAAATTCTGAACTTCTTATCTATATTTATTTATATTGCATGTACGGTATTATTATTTTAGTTGTGATATAAATAAAAAATTGGCAACACAACTACATAAGTACTTACTTTTGATTATGGTGGTTGATGAACGTGGCTTAGTCGGTATTCGATGTATTATGGTTTTCTTATCTTCGTAAACTAAATATATAAGCAAAAAATGTCCGACGTAATTGTACCTAAAGGTCAACCTGTTCCTGGTGAACCAGAAAAAAAGGGCTGGCTTTTTAAGTGGACAAACTACCTCAAAGGATACCAACGAAGATGGTTCGTGTTGTCAAATGGATTATTATCATATTACAGGTGAATTTTAATAATATTTGTAAAGCAAGTATAAATTATAAGATTCTCAATTACAGCTTTTATCTTATTATACAGTGTTTTATATCTTCAAATATATTCAATGGAAACTAAACAAATTTAGTTTTCATATTTACATAATAATTGTTTTTATATTTTAATTTATTGTGGACATAAAATTGTTCTTGAATTTCTTAATTTGCGATGGATTGTAACAGATAATATTAAGAAATATAACTAAATAACATTATTATAATTTTGATGATATTCTACATTACATATGTTTTTTAATACTAAAATCATAATGTATAATTAGTTTAGTTCTTTTACATATTTTGTTTAAATGTGATGTAAAGTGTACAACAACTAATTTTTTAAAGCAATTAGCCTCTTCTACTTAATGTTACCAAGCATTAATTATCAATTAAATATTGTTGTTTTTTTTAAATAAATTTTCTATTACAAAAATTTTTTTTTTTTACTGGAATTTAGTTTCTTATTATCAAACACTGACATTTTATAGAAATTTCTTTAGGTACTGCATAATGCATATTGAGTGGAGCAGAGCAAGGAACTGAAAATATTATATAATTTACTACTCGATTGGGAAAAGAAACCATAAATGCCATGTCTACACTTATGCTATTGTGCCTCCTTCTGTGCATTGTTTGTGTGTTCTGCGGATATATTTAGATACAAATTTCTATTATTAAAATATAAATATTGAAAATATAAAGCTTTTTTTTCTTTTAGAAATCAAGCAGAGATGGCGCACACATGTCGTGGCACAATATCATTATTAGGTGCTTTGATCCACACAGCAGATTCCTGCACATTTGTAATAAGTAATGGAGGAACTCAAACTTTTCACATAAGAGCACATGATGAAGTGGAACGGCAGAGCTGGGTCACTGCATTAGAATTAGCCAAAGCAAAGGCGATGTGAGTCACAAATTTAATGAATTATATTATATACTATTTATGTCTTTGGAGCTTACTATACACTCCATTCTCTACTTTAAAGACGCTGTGTGTTAAGTTGTAGAACCTTACACTTATCATGTCGGAGCAGAAAATTGTTTCTTAACCAGAGTGGAAATTTAATAAATACCATAAAAAACCATAACATTTATCATTTATTTATTCTCTAGCCACTAAGCCACCATCACCTTGTCATTTATTTCAAAATAATTAATATGATTTACAAAATATTATACATAGTTAAAAATGTTAAGGTACATATAAGATTGTTTTTATATTTTGATGTAGACGCGCACAAGAATCCGATGATGATGAAGATCAAATGTCATCTGGTCAAGCTGTTGTCGGAGGGACAGATGGTGAAGGCGAAGATGCAGGAGGTATAGCCCGAGAGCTGGCAGCTAGATTCCATGACTTAAGAACATGTTCAGAACTTGTGGCAAGACATGGGGCAGCTTTACAAAGGTCCCTGGTGGACTTGGAGATACCTCCAACTGACACAACTAAACAAGTTTCCGAACGAGCAACTTTGTTCAGGATATCATGTAATGCTATGATGAATGTAAGTGCTATTTAGATTTAATTACAATGTGCTAAAGTAACTTTAATGTAATTATAATTATTGAAATTATGCGATAATAAACAATATTCTTCCTTATCCCACGGACAGTGTGGAGAGGAGTGTTATCACACAAGGCTGCTATAAGTCAGGGTGCAATGTGAAGCTGAAAAAAATTTAAATAAAATATTAGCCTCTTATATGATTGTTTTACAGTAAAGGTGTATTTTACAAGTTTAGATTTCCAAAAAAGTATATTCTATGGATGGAAAAATGTGTGATTTTTTTATTTCAATATTTAAAAAAATGTTGGTACCTACTATCCTGTATCATATTATAATACAACAGTACAGATAGGATATAATATATGAATATAGTATATTGTACACAGGCATGTTCAGAGTTTATGAGTGCAGCGGCAGCGTCGAGTGCGCGCATGAATCGTGCGTTACAACACGAACGCGATCAGAAAATGAGATTACAAGAGGTAGTGGAACAGCTCGCACGACAACACGACAATTTGGAGAAAACTGTCACTGCCAGGAGTACACCGCATACAGGTCAGTAATTGTATAATAAAGAGATATCAAACCCATTTTAGAAAATTGTCAGTTTAATCTCAAACTTGTAATTAACTACTATAAAAACACAATTTTGTTATTATATGGATAAGAGAAATAAAAAACACTTAAATTTAAAATTTTGCTATATCACCTTTGCTACAAAGAGTATGTTGATGAGATGATACTTTGCTTATAAGACTGTACTCAGTATAATGTTATATCATGATGGCTGCTATTTCATCAACTTTACCAGGAATTTTAACATATTTTTTTTATATTTTGAACGAATAATTACAGTTTCGTATTGCTTATTACGTAAGCTACCTTAATTTTACATTCTAAGATTAAATACGAAATTTAAAATTGTAAATAGGGATACATACATTAAAAAATATTTTATACTAGATTCAGTGTCGAGTTGGACAAACTAACAAGGAATATGTCGAAAGCGAAAATAGTGTGTTTATATTTCGTTTTCTGATCTAATTCGTTATCTAAAGTTGAAGTACATTTAACAAAATTAAGAGTTAAAAGAACCAGCTTATTTATAATTTCAACCATATTAATCTAGCGTAAATTACTTAGCTAATGTTATATTGAAAAATAGGTATACACACATTCTTAGAAAATATTTGTATAATTTTAGATCTAGCACACTTTTTAATCTTTAATTAATTATTATAACAACTTAAAAATAACGCATAATAAATATAAATGAGTGATTTATTAAATTCTAATTGCACAATATAATTGAGTTATGTTAACCTTTTAAGCAATATTTTTTTATATATATTTTTTAATTATTTAGGTTTACTTAAAAATCACTTTTAAGTTTAAATCGTTCATTCGTCCGTTCATTTTTTTTCATTATTTACTATGGTAATACTAAAATTGTGTAAAAACTATCAACTATAGCTACTTAATATAATTTAAAAAAAAATTATAACGAAAAAATAATTTTTGGTATAGTTTTATCTTATTTAGAGTAAGCAATTTTTTTTTGTTTAGTTTATTTAAAATGTAATACAATTGAATAAGTCAGAATACTCGTCTATGTAATAGCAGTAACGAAACGTTAAGAGGATAAGTTGACGCATGACTGAATGACGGCGACGCTGGTGACGGATAATCGGAAATAGATGGGCGACTTGTTAAATTGAGATTTTAAACCAATATATTTTGTTTGTTCTAATGTGATTCCATTAAAATTAAAAGTGTTCTATATAAAATTATAAAAATGATGGTTGACAATTAAGTACTCAATTCATTTCGGTACGTAATACCGCAATGATTTACAATTTATTTAATTTTACATTTTACGACTTTTGGCAAATTCAAGGTTGTCTTCTATTACAAAATTATTGCAAATAGTTATACGTTGCGGGTTGTTGCATCTCCACTTATCTAATTATCGTATGTTTGGTACCAAGCGTTGTCTTTTGGCAATGCAGTCGGCGGTGGCGTGCTAGCGTTTGTGTCGTATTGTTATACATTTCGTGAAATAAGTGTATTGTGATCTTGGCCTTGTGTATTTAGTCGCTTCAATAAAATATTATACTTTAGGTTATTTTGCAATGACAAATGCGTAATTCTGCAATATAAAGTAGACGTCATGGGCGGTAAGTGAATAACAAAACAATGAGGAAAATTAGCGTTAGATTATGTTTTGTTTGCAAACCATAAGCACAAAACGATGTATGTGAACATTTCCGTACTGGAACCTCATTCATTGTCAGCATTTGCAAGGCTAATTCACTGTTAGTATCTTGATTTTGCTAGAGGTATAGAATAAAAGCCTTTATAATTTAAGATAATTATAATGAATTTGCAAAATACCTCTTTCAAATGTGACAGATAAGGTTCTGTTCATGAAATAAAAAAGGTACCATGTAAATAATATTAATTGTATTTTGTTTTTGTTGGTCTTGTAGGTTTACAAAATCATTATTGACATAAGAAGAAATGACCAGTTTTTTTCAATGGTGTATTAATTACCTGTATGAAATATTTTATCCATCAAGAACTACTCAAAGTGATGTACCCACTGCTTTTAATAATTCATGCTTTTCATTAACACCGTCATAATCATTTATTAGTCTGTATAAATGTTGAAAATATTTTTAAAGTATTTATACTATGTCACAGTTCACTTCACTTAATATTTATAAAAGTAATAATTTTATCCTAAATTAATATACAATACTATTAGAACTTACTATTTTAATGTTTGAGCGCAATATAAAAAAAAAGAGTTTTTCACATTGGTACATAATAGATTAACTTTATTTTATTATTATGATCCTAATATTCATATTTAAAATATACAAATATTATTAAATATGGATATCCGTAGAATTTTCATTGAAACATTATGTTTTTGTAAATGATACAGTAAATTAAAATGAGTAAGTCATAGTAAGCCAATATATTTATCTTGAAGTGTTAATGTTCTATAATGACATATAAATATAAATATTGACACAACATGGCTATTTATCATTAAGTAATGTTGTTTATCTATGCAAAGTACTCACTCACTCTAATGTCATTTATAAATGATGGAGCTAATTAAAATACAATGCTTTGGACCTTTAATTAAAGTTAACTTTCATTTAACACTAAGCATGTCATACTTAATTATTGGTGAAGACAATAAGTGACAGCTTCATAGATGTTTTAAACACACAAGTCCACAGGCAGGGCTGAAAGATATTTTTTAGAAAACTATTAAAATTTTATGATATTTGGATTCAAACCCACGCGGGATGAATGCTTTCTAAAAGGCATTTGCTTAAATCCTATTTGTAATTTTTTTATACAATTTCTAAAAAATAGCTTTAAAAATTACATGGATAGGAAGTGCTGAAGGCTTGGATTGCTTTATTCTACCCACACATTCAGATAGCGCTTGTCAATCAATGTTAAATGTTATATATTAATTGATATAAAGTTTCGTTTTCATTTTAGAAATATCCAAATGTACAGTACAGTGTAGAGACTGTTGTGACTCAGCAGTAAGGCATTTGACTGTGGAATGCTGTGGGTTCGAATCCTACTTGGGGTATGACTTTTTTTATTTACTCACTCTGGTAACAAGACAAGAAAAGGTTAAGTACTGCCATTGAACTGTCTTTTACTTTTCTATCTACGCAATACAGTGTGAAGCTAAAAAAAGAATAAGTGATTAATATGTAGTTATTTGTTTAGTTATGGGGCTCCATCTATAAGGAAAGTCAGAGAGAATTATAATATACTGGGCTTTCAGATCATGTAGATATATATTTATACAAAAAATATCAACATGACACTTTAGTAAATCTTAAGTTTTAAATAAACAGGTGGAAACGGATCCGGCCAAGGTAATGATACGGAGGATGAGGATCATGAGTTCTTCGATGCCATGGAAGAGGGTGTCTCCTCTGCTATGGATGACAAGACTTCATTTGTAATTAAAGTGCCTGTAAGTTATTACTTGAGCAGAATGTAATTTGGAATATTTTTTTTTATTTAAAATGGTCATATCTTTGTCTTAATATAACTATTAAAAGGAGGCTGACGTGGCACAGTGGCACAAGCGTGTGACTGTAACGCGATGGATGTGAGTTCGATTCCCACTCGGTCGAATGAATAATTAGTTATTAATATTTTCATTTCTTTGATTTGTCACCAAAAGCATTGCCTAAAATATTTGGCCGCCAAACCTAACTCTGCCAAATCTCCCTGGTATACGCGGAATACAGAGTAAAGCTGGAAAAAATATTTAATTAAATTGTGATAAATCAGAAAAAATTAGAAAGTACTTTTTAAGAAATTTATAAAAAGTTCAGAAAATTATAAAATGTTTTAAATTGTCTATTAGGATTTATTATTATTGTCAATGTATATTTCTTTGGCAGGTAAATAGAAAAAACAAAGTAAAAAGTGGTGAAAGCTCGGATGAATCAGAGGGTGAAACTGTGACTGAAACTCAACAGGTTAGTAATGTTTTAGTTTCACTTTTATAATTACCTTTGTGGGTCACTTGGTGGATGCATTTTTTTTCTTAAATAAATATTTACGTATATATTTTAAATGATATTTATGTCACTTTAATATAAATTAATTACCTTTGCGAAATATCTTTATTTATACAATCTTTTTTTTTTTTTTTCTCAAAATTATAATAAACGATCATAAGTTTGCTATTAATGTTATAAGTAAGCGGCTTTGAATTTTACCACTAAATTTTTCGAATTCAGGCGGAAAGTCCAGAAACGGAGTGTTTTAACACTAGGTACTCTCGGTCTGCCCTGCCATACTTCCATAATAGCTTCGTAATATAAGTAGGTACTATAGTACTATAGAACTAAAGCAAGCTTAACATAGAGATGTAACAAGGTAAAAGAGTTTTTGTCAGCTTGTGCCGGACAATTTATAATCGAAGGCTATATTACATCACGATAGTTTAATTAAGGCCAGTCGTGATGCAAGGGCACAAGCGTGTTGTGAATGTAAACGCGACCGGCTGTGAGTTCGAATCCCACATAAATAATATTTTTTCCCTCTGGTAACGAGGCATAGCGCGCTGAACACGCAATGCCTCCTGAATTCGGCGGAGTGTTTTAACACTAGGTTCCCTCTGCCTACCTTGCTACTTACGGGATACAGCGTAAAGAAGAAAATAAACAAAAAAATCACGATAATCGTGTCGATAACCCACTACACCTGCAATCAGGGAATGGCAGAGCGGGGGAGTTAGTTAAAAAAAAAACATGTTCTTAATGACTATCAATCACAATGTAATTATAATTTTGTAGGTGATATTTGTGGAAGATAAAGAGAGAGCAGAGAGTGCGATGGGCGGCGCGGAGGCGGCCGCCGTCGACAACGCGGTGGACAAGGAGCAACCTGACATTAAAATATGGGTAAGTTCACCATACTTAATGAAACATATATAGTTAATTTGTCCTGTTCTAATGTTAATGTTTCGCGGTGTTGAGTTCCGCCACTCAACACGCAATATGGGGAGTGGGGTGTCTTAACACTAGGTTCCCTTTGCCTAGCCTCTGTATGCCTAGTGTTGAATACAAATTTGTAATATATTCGAAAGTCTATTTTAATTATTTGGCTCTATTATAATAATAATAATGGTTAAGTAATTCTATGATAAAAAAAATCATTAATGTGAATCGTTTATTTTACATTTAAGGTAAAAACTAAAAGTTAATATAATATTAATTATTATTAATATTTCATATACATTCATTTCATTTGTTTTCATTTAATTTCTCAGTATAGTATGCAGTTATTATAATTGTGGTAATAAACGAAAGGTTGTAATGTTAGAAGGTCGATCCTCTGACGCTATAATGATATTCTAATGTGCTCTTTTGTTTGCATCATTAAAATATCGTTAACACTGCAATGAACAGTTACATGTATTATTCGTTTTACGATATCAAACGTTTAAACATTGAAATTTGACAAATTTGAAGTCAAAGTAGTGTAACGTCTGTACAGGGTAACATACTTTTAAAATGGTATTTTCTTTTGTTGTGAATCATTTTGAATTTGAGGCTGTATAGAAATATATATGATATCATAAATATTTATCTGTAAAATATTAATCTGGTGCGTTCAATAATGAAAAGCAAAGTACACCACAGTATTACAGAGGCTTTATATTATTAATTTAGAATATTTTTTTGATATGAAGATTCATAAACGGTATTTACTCGTCAATGTTTAAACTTAAGTGGCAAAAGACGTGTTTGTTATTTTTATATTTATTCGTCTTCCGTGGAAAATGATTTAAAGTGGTGTAGTTGGAAAGTGTCTGTGTGCACTCTGGTCGTGGCTTCGATGTTCACTTCGAGAGATGGTTGTGTTTCAATTCATTTCACTAGTGAATGAATAGGCAAAACGATTTTTGAATGGTCGCACGCACAATGTTTTTTTTAAGAAGAGCGAGTTCCAGTCCTAGTTAAATTTTTTAATACATAATAAAAATATAAACGCAGCCGCACGTGTCGGAGGCGGACCCGCGCGCTGGCGCGGTGGAAGGCCGGCCGCGGCGCACGCGCGTACCCGACAAGCCCAACTACCCGCTCTCGCTGTGGTCCATCATGAAGAACTGCATCGGTGAGTTGTGTGATTGCTTTTTTTTGGGTTTTGGGGTCTTCAGAAAAAACACCGGCTCTTTCTGTAATTCAAGCTTAGCTGACTTGGACTAGCGGCCCTAATACAAAATATAACCACAAATGTATCAAGTAATAAAAGAGAATAGAGAGGTATATTAGAAATCAGAAATTTGGCTTAATGAAATCAAAACTTTAAGTATTTTTTTTACATAACGCTGTATCCCGCGCATAGCAGGGTAGGCAGAGGGAATCTGATAAAATATTTTATATTCTCATTTCTTCTCTCTGATGACGAGGCAAAGCGCAGCATTGAGCTGCGCCACTCAACACTCGATACTTTCAGAATTCGGTGGAAAGTGGGGAACGGGAACGGAGTGCCTTAACACTAGGTTCCCTCTATGTGCGAGATAGAATTATATGGAAACATGATATAATACATTGAAATAACAACATAATTTATTGGGAACTAGAAATAGATTTTTTTAAATCAACTATCTAATTTCGATTGCTTAAAAAACGTTTGTCAAATACGATATGTAGGTCACGATACGATGTACGTATGACCTGTTGCGTTGATTGTGTCAGGCCGTAGACACTGACCTACTGTAACATTACTTATTAAATACTCACGGCTTTCATTTTGAAACTATTTCAATGTTCTTTATAAGATATAGTTTTAATATTTTTAAAAATATTATTCCACACTTATAGCGGAATCTGCGCTTTTTGGTTTTTTTTTTGCCAAGAGGCTACTAGAGGCTCAAATCCTGCTACATTAAAAAATTTTGTATGTTTTCACAACAAATATTTTTGTTTACATATTTTACTGGTATAATTTTTTTATGTATTTGCACGAAACTGACTCAGAAATATTAACAGATATAAAGATTTGTCTTATCTTCATTTAGCTTATTATTGCCGCTATACAGGGGTTTCAGATTTTATATGACATTCACATTTTGAGGTTGTCATTTTCTAATTCTAATGTTATTAAATGTATATTTTATATAAGTATCTGTCGATAACTATTCAAATATATACGGAAATTTTGACTTATTGCCATTTTATATGGTTTGTATGAGTTTAGTTAAAAATATAATCTGTGGCCAGATAATGAGGCCAGTCGTGGCGCTGGGTCACAAAGTGTAACTGTAAACGCAACAGATTGTGGGCTCGATTCCCACTGGCAGAAATGAAATATTTAATATTTCCATTTTCTTCGTTTTGCTGTCGACGTTACAGCGCTGCGTTAAGTAACGCAACTCAACACGCTTCAAAATAAAAAAAATACTATATCTAGTTGTTTATAAAAACAGACAATAGTAAAATTGTATTTTCTATGATAAGGCGATAACCTCTCAATGATGTTCTATTATCGTTATTCATTTCTGGTACATTAATCTTTGTTTCCTGTTTGCCTCGAAATATTCTGTTTGTTTTTTTATTTTTTTAAATGTAAAAAATCTAAATAAGGACAAGATCAATTTATATTTAGTTTTGTAATTATTTATTCTCTCTGTATAAATAGTTATATTTGCTCTCTGTGTAAATAAACAATATTACAGGCAAGGAGTTATCCAAAATCCCGATTCCGGTGAACTTCAGCGAGCCCCTGTCCATGTTGCAACGGCTGACGGAGGACTACGAGTACTCTTCGATCCTGGACCAGGCGGCCACCTGCAGCGACCCCGCGCAGCAGCTGGCCTACGTCGCGGCCTTCACAGTGTCCTCCTACGCCACTACGGCTTGCAGGTTGGTTAGACTGATGGTTCACGATATATCCCGCATGTTGCACGGTGGGTGGTAGGGAACATAGTGTTAAGACACTCCATTCCCCGCTTTTCACTTAAATTTCGAGGTATTGCGTGTTGATGGTGGGATTCAACGCCGCGCTTTTCGAAATATTTATAATAATTCATTTGTTCGATTGAGAATAGTACCTACGACCGTTGCGTATACAGTCACACGCTTATGTCACTGCGCCACGCTGGCCTCAACACATAATTTTATATCTAACAGCAAGGTTAAAGTTTTATAGATATTTTTTTACTAATAATGTTTTTCAACTTTTTCACATTTTCATTTCGCATAGCAAGGGTAGGTAAAGAGAATTTAGGGTTAACACACCTCGTGCAACGACATGGTGTTTGATAAACGCGAAAGTTGTGGATTCGATCCCCTCCAAGACAAAGCGCGGCATTAAGTTAGTGTTTGCCACGCAATATCCCGATAATTAAGCGAAAATTCGGGATCATCGTGTCTGAACACTAGTTTTCCTCTGCTGCGGGATACAGCGTGAAGCAAAAAAAAAGTAAACGAGAGTTAAATATATCCAAATGTCCACCTATAAGGTCTGTATATGGAATGTCAATCCTCAATAACATTTAAAAGCATATTAAGTGCTGTGATTGTCTCAACGAGACGGTCGCGCCCTCGCCCCCTTGACCTCTACACAATAATATGTCTTGTGGACATCAATTGACGGTTATATACTGAATTATGAAATATAAGCGTTCTATAATTATAGTAGGTATTATTGACGTTGTTGTTGAGGTACAGCGCGGTGTCGAGTTCCGCCACCAGAATTCGGCGGTCAGGAACGGAAGTGCCTTAATGGGATAGAAGTTTCTTAACACTAGGTCCCCTTGTACCCACTGTTAGGCTGTATGTGATGGTCGTTAAGTCATTTCCGAGATCAGGTACAATAAGATGCTGTGTTCGTCATCCCACTCTCAATCTCTATCAATTTCTATCAATAACCCATCATGTCACTACGAAGAAAAATACATATCTTTCTGTTATACACAAATTAAACTAAAATAGTACACAGTTTACCTCCCGTAAATCCGAATTCCGGTACTTCAATAACCAATGATAATAAAAATGATAAATGTCGTTGTTATGTAAACGCGGCATCTGTGGTGACACACAGGTGATTTCATCATTTACTATAAAGATTGTGGTCGCTGAATAAATGAATTTTACATACTATAAATGTAAATTAGTTTGTAATAAACAGGAATTTATCATTTATTTTTCAGGACGACGAAACCCTTTAACCCTCTATTGGGTGAAACATATGAATGTGATCGTATGGCAGATCTTGGGTGGCGGTCCATATCTGAACAGGTATTATATACACTTTTTTTTATGTTTCATAAGATCAAAATTTATTTATTAAAGTTGATGTATTGTAATGATAGCAATTAATCTTTGTAGTTTAAGCTTTTGCTTAATGAAGGTATTATCAGATTTACTTAGTAAAGTGTGACTTTGGATACTATTATCTCAATTGAAGATCTTTTTTTTTTTTTTTT
>FAPP01024342.1:0-15810 GCA_001485965.1 Heliconius ismenius | reverse complement strand
GGGATCGAACCCACAACCATTAAACCGTTGCGTTACGGTCACATCCTTGTGCCGCTGCGCCACGACGGCCTCATATACATACGGATAAACAAACTTTGTTTATTTCGGTAGTATTGATTGAACAATAAGAAAATTATGTTCAATGTATACTAGTGAAACAATATTAATTACTTATATCCAACGAGGAAGTTAAGTTTCCATACTTAGTTAAACTTTAATTCTACTTTATATTTAGTTGTTTTGTCTTCTCGAGCATCTTCGCGGTAGTATTGAATGGACTTGTTTTACGTTTCTCTTTTCCAATTACTACATTGAGTTGATTTAAGTGTTTATAGGCTTAAGTTGAGCTTTGCATTTCTATCAGTGGTCACCAAATATAGAACCAGAATCTATTTTTTGAAAAAATGGTAATTTTTATTTAACTCCTTAGCTTTATACATAATAATGATTTTTAATTCAAATCAATTTATAAAAGTATGAAATTTTTCTAATATATAACTTATTTTTATAAATACGGTTGTAATTTAATATTATATTGTTGTTATATTATTAAAAAAAGAAAAACAAATATTGTTATCACTTGACCTATATACCTACCTTTTCACCTATCACGGAAAATTCGCTACTTTAGTTTTTCGGCCGATTTATCTATCAACCTCGGAACGACGTCCGTGACATTTGACGCCCTAAGGTCTGAAAGCTGCTGAAGGGTTTTAAATGTTTTCGGCTATAATATGTTTATAAATAGAAAGACTATTTACGTAATAAATGAAGTGAGAATTAGCTATCAAAGATATAGGGATTGTCCTATATTTCAATAAGTAGGTAAATGGTTACCTACTTATGTAAATGTAGGGCAAAAAATAAAACTATTCCAATTTTTTTTTAATAAAATGAATGTAAATTTTGTTGCCTCATCTTACTTAAGTGTATGGAACTAATGTATAGTACGACTTACTTATAAAGTAAATACAATTGCTTAATTTTTGAAGACAATACAACAAACAAAGAATACATTCTCTTAACAATATCTAAGAGTGTATTTATGTCATTGAAATTTAATTATATACTTACGCTTTTAGTTCTATAGGGAAGTGTCTCCTATACATGACAGGCGCTTTTGTTTATTCATCTGATTCTACGCTGACTGGTGTTCAAAGGCATACTTTTCGAAATAAAGATGATTACACTGCTTTAGATTCTATACATGTTTATACCGTAAATAGTATCGTGCCGTTTATAAAGTAAAACCACCATCTTTATTAGATAAATATTTTATATTCTTATATTTTATTAAAATCATATTTTCTATTGTTACAGAAAGCAAAATGGGTTGCTTTGTCAGTAAAGATAAACTCACTAAGGAGGACATGGACTTCCTCAAAACGCATACGTCTTACGACGAGACCACCATCAAGGAGTGGTATAAAGGCTTCAAGGTAAATAAAGTTAAGGATAGCAACACCTGAATGCTGTGTTAAATTGAATTGAAATATTCATTATTATATTTTACGTTTTCAGCAAGATTGTCCTAACGGAAGGCTGACCCCGGCTAAATTCGTCGATATGTACAAGATGTTTTTTCCATCTGGTAATGCGGTGGAATTCTGCGATCACGTGTTCCGAACATTCGATATGGACAAGAATGGATATATAGACTTTAAGGTAACAACTATGCGCTTGTTGTCAATCACCAAGGTGCCAGTATGCGAACGAATACACTGTGAAATATTATGTTGCTATGTTTGTAAGTGACTATGTTATAAGCGAGCTGTTGCGAATTGTTTGTGTAAATATTTTATGTGCAATTGTGCGAGATGAGATCAATTTTCATTATTATTGCCATTTATAGATGTAGGTTGTGTAACGTTTACGAAACAAGAGGATCATTCTTGTTTATTTTACGTTGAGGTGGCTGCGACATCTCGAAATTTTTAATACTTTTGTTTTAGGAATTCCTTCAAGCGATCCACGTGACCTCTAGTGGTACACCTGAAGAGAAGCTAAAATGGGCTTTTCGTATGTACGACGTTGATGGAAATGGGGTCATAGATATTCAGGAGATGACGAAAATAGTCCAAGTGAGCAATACTTTTTTTAATTTTGTCAATATCTTTGCAATAGTGTTTTAGATATTGACCTAAAATTGAATGTTTTATTATAGGCAATCTATGATATGCTCGGTGCTTGCTCGAGTAATAGGCCAGCCGATTCAGCCGAAGAACGCGCTAAAAACATCTTTGCGAAGATGGATGAGAACAACGATGGCCAGCTTACGCAAGAAGAGTTCCTTAAGGGTTGCCTTCAGGACGAGGAGCTGTCCAAGATGCTGGCACCTTAAGATTGCAAATTTTTCTCATGCCCGAATATATTCTGTTACACTTAAAGATAACCCGACAGCAATAATGAATTATTTTCATGTATTTACTAAAAAAATTACGCACAAATTATTTCTTAGTATAGGTACACCTATATTGACCGTTGCACATATTATCTGAGCTATTAACAGTGTAAAAGAATCTAAAGTTGCAAACTATTTTCTCGTGCTTGCGAGACCAAAATAGAAAAGATAGAAACCTATCTGTTTTACTTTTCTTAATGGCAGCAGTTTGCAGAATGTTCTATCTGAATATGAAACTCATACATAAGCTCTCACAATGTCACAAACCAAATTGAGCTTCAATGTCTGCAGTATACATTTAATCTGCGGTCTTTGCTTTCAATCAACCTAAATCTCTATTCTAAAATCGGCACGATCGATACATGTTTATCAAAAGCCAATAGTAGGTATTATTTACGTCAATTTATCTATGCTACACAAAATAAACATCAAGTATTTCTCATTCGCTTCGTAAGTGAAATGTTGTACGACTCTTTATTGAATTTTATTGGAATGTATAATTATTTACTGTCGGGTTATTCTGTTTGCTACCGTATATGTGTAGTTTACGTTCACAGACTAAAAAGCTTATCGGGCGAAAATAAAATCTTAGGCGCAGAATAGAACTCTTAAGTTAAAACATTCGCTTCGTGATTTTTGTTTTGTTGCTTTTGGAAAAACGATCACGTCGCGGAAAGACCACATAGCGGTATTCGTGTCATGGCTGTCATGTTGTGTGGACATTGAAGAGAGGCAGAGAGGCCGTGACACGCATGGAACCGCATTAGATTATAACGCACAGTGAATTATACTATGGTGGATCTCACCAGTTTCTACATTTTTTTGGTAGATGAAGAAATATTTCTTTTTATCCTCTTAAACAGACACGAGACTGATAATGTCTTAATTCATATGTATTTTCGCTCAATTAAGTTTTTCAGTCTCAGCGTACCATACACATATTAGGCCAATACTCTCAATTAACTACTTATTCAATATTAAATCTATCATTGGGTATCTAATGTACTGCACAAATATAAACAAAGTCAATCTTATTAAATTATTAAGTCAACAATTAGTATAGGGCCCCCACTATAATATAACAGAATTGATTTACAATCGCAATATCCATGTACGCGCATAGCCAACCGTGAACACATTGACGCACGGCGATCTGATCACTTCTGTGGAAGTTGAGTCATATTATATGTAAGTTTTATTATATGCATTATATACGAATAAGTATTTATCGATCTAATGTCGAACGTCGGTGTTGTAAATCGTTCATATTCTGTGTACATTTTTCTTGATCATGTAGACAGGGAATTTCATCTTATTCTATCAGTTCTGAACTGACTAGTGTTAGCCTATCTATCCCTTTTATTGTTTAGCCTCATCAACTTCCTTATACTTAACTGACTTGAGCTTAAAATGAATTTTCTACTTAGAAATTATGTCGCCTTTTGAATAATTGTTTTTTCATGTTTTACATTCCCCTAACACTGTGCCTTCTAGTTCTTGGTAAAAATAGATTTTTACTCACATTTTATTCCATCGTTAGCTTTCTCCCCAAGCTTTTATTGGTTAAGATAATTTTATTATATCTTCCAAGTACGAATTTCGCCAAATCATGCACAAATCTCCTTCCAAAAGAGTAGTTAAGGAATCAACAATTTTAGTATGTCCTAGTCCTTTATCGTTTAGATTGTATATTTATTAGATGTTAGTATAATTAAAAAATGCTGTACCTAATACCTTATTATTTTTTAGTTGGCCTTAAATCGACGGGTCGCGGACCGTTTGTGAATGAGTATATGATTCTGTTTTATGTGTATTAGTTTTCAGTGCATCTCGGATTTTTAAGGATATTATTGTTAAATCGAAAACATGCATTACATTATATTTTTATAAATATTGACACTAAGCATTAAACTTCACATGCATACATGAAGAAATTATAAACAGGTTACGGTGCTAGTAAACTCTACATTTATTCATTATTTTGTAATGAACTTAAATTTTATAATATCATATTTTATATTAATTACATTGTTGATATTTAGTTCCCACTTGTATCCTAACTAGAGTGAGTGCACTGTGAACTAAAAGAACTATAACACTATTTAATTTAATTTTACATTCCATAATTTATTACGTACATAAGTTAAATGTTATTAAATTTTTATTTAAATAAATATACAACGTAATACTCGAATTAAAAGTTGCTTTTTCTTCATATTTAAATTATTTTTTTAAATTATTATTATGATGTCAACATTTGATACGTTATTTTAAAGATCATCGGCTAGGTATTCCGACCTTCGTATAAAAAGATTTATCGTAGACATTTTGCTTAACCACCATTAACATTTGCATTGCTATTGTAATATATTATTTAATAAATATTCAATTTCGCGACCCAGGCCTACGTGTCAGTTGTTTCTAGTAATTTTTAAAATCGATCCATTTAAAATTGTATTAGTAGGTCACTTTTATAAATGCTAATGCACGTTTCGAATTCGATTTCTATGATACAAGCAATACTTAAAATAATTATACTTGTGGCTCAATTGAAATGTTTATTCCTAATATGCTTGTAAAGTTTTACTAAGCTTATTATGTATTCATATCACTATCATGTCACCTTTACATATAGACGGTACTATTAATAAATAAAAGAGAATAATACATTAATTATGTCACACAAATACTATTTTAATTGCATGTATTTTAAAAAGAAAATATAGTACTGTTTTCATATTAAGATTTTTTTTTTTCAATAATTATAAGTATTATTCATAAATACAGTCAATATATATATAGATAAATCAAAATATACCTACTGTCAATTTTATAATCTGTGGTCTTCAATTAGTTCTTCCGTATAAGTAACTATTCAACGCATTAAATTACACATTTCTTTTTATATAGCGATTAGGATTGTTTATTGTAATTAAGTACAATGTTGTTTTTGTTGTAGATTTTAAGTTATGTAAGTGTTATGTTTAGTTTATGATAAAGCCAAATAACATATCTAAAACCCATCAAGTAACAGATTTGTTTATTCGTTTTTAATTTTTTATTATGTTGTTCCAAATTAAATAGAAAATATTGTGATACTCTCTTATGTATTTGTTTAGTAATTTAAATCTTTACAAGGCTTTAAGCGCAATTTGTAATCTTATTATTCTCGTAGTTTGTGTCATAGCATATATGTCTACAGTTATCATTGTATGTACGTACGTAGTTGCATTCAATACTATTTAGTCTTAGTATTTTCTTACACTTCAAACCAAAACAATGAAAAAATAAAACATTTATTTTAGCAGCACAGATTATTAACACTCTGTTTCAAAAGGACTACTCAAAAACAGTATTTAATGCAGCACAAATGATTGTATTCATGAAATAAACTATAATTGATTCTCGTCACCTAATGAAATGACTTTTCAGAGGCTTTAGAAAGATTTTTTTTGATTTTTATAAAAAAAAAAGTATTTAATCCTGTAACTTGTGTCACTTTACGTTCTTACAATATCTGCAGCTATATCTACACTTATTTTTAGTAGTAATTTTTAATGAATTAATATCACATTTTTTATATATCTTCATTGTTTAAGCCATTTTATTAGGTAACATTAAATAAAAACAGCAAATCGAGAGATTATTAAATGATATAGTTTTTTTTATTATTTTTAAGTTGATTTAATTTATGCAATATGAAGTAGGTTAAGGTGTGAAAGAAATATCTTGACATAATATGTAGGCGCTCAGTATTATTATTATTTTCATGAATTTCCCAAGTCTGAATAAGGTTTTTAAATATTTACCGTGCATACAAGTTGCACTTATTTACAAACGTATCAAATTTGCGGTATATCTTAGAAACAACCGTGTCGTACCAGCGTCGTTAGTGTAATGCATAGGCACTTATAGATGGAAATTAGCCACTGTCCCTATGATGTCTCTGTTGTATTTCTAAGAATACATGTTTTTAATGATTCACGTTTTGCCTATTCATGTATAATATACAAATTACAAAAAAAATAGTTCTTAACTTGTCTCGTTATTTTCGAAATTCACCTATTTATTTAATGTTTTATTTTATTTCGGAATGACTTAAAATTCGATTTTTTTAATTTAAATTAGGTATGGAAAACAAGTAAAGTTCAGTACTGATTTTCTTATCAAACATAATTATAATATGTTAAATATATATGTATCTATAAATATATTTTTTGTACCTGTTTATTGCCTCCAGAGCATTGTAAGTATAATGCAAAATATTATCATTGTGACAGGTAAATATATTTTTTTACCCTTTGGTATATATTATATTAAAAAAATATTAATTATTTTTTTAGGCGCTAAATTGATTAACTAAGAAGTAAATAAGGCTGCGCAACTCATTGAAACGTTCTACAAAGCGACTATAAAAATAAAGATGGGTAAACAAAATAGCAAACTAAAACCAGAGGTCTTAGAGGACCTGAAGCAGAATACGGAGTTTTCAGGTAAAATTAAATCGTTTTACAGTATTTTGTTGGATCTGTAGTCTTTAAAAATCCAATGTTATAAAATATAATTTTAAAAAATGGGTGAATAACAAAAGTAATTTGTGAATTACAGATGCAGAAATTCAAGAGTGGTACAAGGGTTTCCTTAAAGATTGTCCTAGTGGTCACTTGTCAGTCGAAGAGTTCAAAAAGATATATGGTAACTTCTTCCCATATGGAGACGCTAGTAAGGTATGCATAAAGATTGTTGTAAATATACCTAATACCAAAAGATTTTGTAAACATTAAAAAATAGCAAAGTTCTTTTTGTATTCTCAAAAATATTCAGTAAGCAAACTCTACTCTTACTCTTTTTTGAATGATGTGTAATTGTATTTGTAATTTTTATGCAGTTCGCAGAGCACGTTTTCCGCACATTTGATGCAAATGGTGATGGAACAATAGATTTTCGAGAGTTTCTATGTGCTTTGAGTGTCACGTCCCGCGGTAAACTCGAACAGAAACTAAAATGGGCCTTCTCAATGTATGATTTAGATGGCAACGGTTACATTTCCAGACAGGAGATGTTAGAAATTGTTACTGTAAGTCTTAATTAATTAATCAGTTCATTCATCCACTTGTCATTAAATTATTTTGCCATATTAATCTAAAAATACATCTCACATATTGCAGGCCATCTACAAAATGGTGGGATCCGTCATGAAAATGCCCGAAGACGAGTCGACACCCGAAAAACGCACCGATAAAATTTTCCGTCAAATGGACAGGAACAAGGATGGCAAGCTGTCCCTCGAGGAGTTCATAGAAGGCGCCAAAAGCGACCCCTCCATCGTCCGACTTCTCCAATGTGACCCGCAGTCTCAGTGATATCTCAGATACTAATTAAAACCAATCTTTTAAGAATCCCCTAATTCTATATAGACATTTAGTATACTTTCACTCTTATATCATGCTTGTAAGAGCTAGTGCGCGCCGTTAAGCGTTATGCACGAGGAATCTCTAATGGTGGTCCTGTCGCTTGGCCGATTGTAAACTTTCTTTCTTGTGTTATCTATCCTTTAATATTCATATCTCTACAAGTGATGTACGTGATTTGGAATTGGCGCAAAAGCAAAGTACCGCGCAAATTAAGTTGTTGGTGTCCCAGAAAGAGGATCCTCTTATTTACATATGAGAGTCGAGTGACTTAATAAGTTTAAGAGAATATTATAAGACAAATTAATGCTTAAATAAAAGCTTGTTGCTTTTGCGTTATTTCTAAATCGCTTGTTATTATCAATATATCGATGTAATATTAGAAATAGTGAACAGTCTTATGCAACCAGATACCAGAGTAAATTTAAACAATAAGACAATCGAAAAAACTTTAAAAGAAAATATTTTTGTTTAAATATTATGTAACATGGGGCTGTGCGGGCAAACATAGAATAGAATAAGTAGATGTAAGGGAACCCATTATATAGACATAAATCGGTTAAAACAAGCCAGATTAAACAACACTGCAGTCTGCACTCTTAATATTCTTAACACAATATAGCCACTCTGTTAATATTTTGGCTCTGCAAGATCCTCACAGCTCCTACATAGTTTTTTTTTAAATTTTATGCTGCATCCCGCGTATAGAAAGGGAGGCAAAGGGAACCCAATGTTAAAACACTACGTTCCCGACCGCCAAATCTACTACACTATTATTTCTTCTGTTATTCCAATACATTTTTTTCTCAACGAGATCCCCGATGCCAATATAGATTTGTTTATTTTTCGTAAAAAATATATAGTATCTGTATAAAATCCTTAGTTAGAATGAAATTTAGATATATTTTTAATATCTCGGAAGATCTGGTTCAGTCTGTAATGGTTCTATAATAATTTTAAGAATATTGTGTATGACGAAAGACGTATTCTAAATTATAAGTATAAATTTTAAAATATATTATAGTAAAAATTTGTAGCTAGGTTTGTCATATAGATGCAGAATACTAGTTTGTTATGTCGGTTAGCACACAGTTTTGTGTGTTTTGTTACTGAACGCTACACTTACAATAGTTAGCGCTTTACAATGAACGATCAATTTTGTAGAAGTACCTAATTAAAAAAAATAAATTCTTTAGGGCCTTAATATATTTTATTAATTAGGTCGATGCATGCTACACGGAAGACGTTCCGCTTTTCTTGTATTATCCAAAGATTGCGTTTTTACGCGTTTGTTTCCGGTGAGCTTACAAAATGTTTTAATTATATTTAATTAACACGAAATTGTGTCGTTTTCATTCGCGTCGTAATCACAATACGAGGGTGCAATTATTATTTAAGTTAGTTAACCATCTATAAAATACGATTGAATATTAAGTCTTAAGAAATTTTGTGTTACACTTATATATTTTTTTACTGTAGCACTAAAGAAAAAAAAAGAAATGATTTTTTTTGCACAATGCTAATAATGTGAACGCAACAACGGATTCTTGTATAACTTTGATTGATTTTACATAGCTATTACTGTAAGGTTTAGTTGTTAATAAAAATTATTTAAGATTAATTATAGTCTTGAGTCAGTATAAGTATTACACAAGTTTATAAGTTAATTTAATAATTGATTAAAATTAAATTATTTACGATCAGTGATTAAATTTAGAAATTTCGAGTCGACAATTATTCTGTTTTATAATACATACATAAACTCAATGCACTTCCCCAATCATATGTTGTATCTATTGTGCATCCCAATTAAAGTATTTGAACTGAAAATGTATATTTCAACATTATTTGACAAAATTAAATGAATTGCCTAGATGGCGGTATTTAAACGTTTTATACAATAATTATTTCGAATAACGAAGTATTAAATAGATTACAGGAAGACATAAGTAGTGTAAATAATGAAACTAACTTATGACACCACAAGTTAACTAAATTAAGACAATATTTTCCATAACTTAGAATAGAATAGATATTTATGTATGTATTATAGTACATAAAATAAAATTCTAAATCCAGTTTTTTTATAATAATAAATTTAAGCATCCATTATAGATAAAGAATTAAATACAACTGTTGATAAACATTTACGAAAAATCATATCATCGATTTGTGACTTTTCTATAATCATTAAAGAAACGAAATTAATAATAATGAGGAATCAGTATTATTTTTGTATTTGTCGATGTTGCGTATGTTTTTTTTTATTAAAAATATATCTGCCTACATCGTTGACCATCGATGCTCTCCTAATGTAGCAGCTACCATAATTAATTGTAATAGTCTTCCAATAATAATCACAAGCATAAGCATAGTCTACGAACATTCTACGTTTCCAATATTTGTATTATTTCTATTTTCATTTTCAATTGTCGACTCAAAACATTAATATATTTGATTTGCAATATGGTTTGTGTTATTTTTTTTGTTATATTTCATAAATTTATAACGCGCTAATTTTGTATATGTTTTTGGTGCAGCTTTTAGTTTTTTAAATTTTCTATAACGAAACATCTGTTTGGATCTTATATAGTATGTATATTACAAACAAATGGTTGTCCTTATTGTTTATTAATATTTTATTAACAGTATTAATTCATTTTGCTCACAGCACGTTTACATTAATATGCAACTTGTGTGATTTTCTTTTTTTATAATAAATTATTCATTTTAATATTATATGATATATTTTTATTTCGCACACATTTATGTTTCATGCACAATTTCTCTTTTCGCACAATGATATACTAACCTTAAAGGGTAAAAATAGAATGCTTTTTCTTATTAAATATATTCTAATATATTATATATAATTTAATCAGAGCTAGTACTGTCATCGTGTGCATAGGTGGAATGTCTCTTTGTTACTGACAAACACTTATGATGCCTATAATCTTTAACAAAAAAAATTATTTAAAATATCTGTAACCAATGGTCGTTCTAGCTATGAGAATTTATGTTATAATGCAACCATAAACTACATAAGAGTTAAACTTTAGTCACATTAAAGGAACTGTCGTATGTGGTACTTATTACACTTGTTACAATTTTTCTTAGCTATACTTGCAGCTCCTTCAGATGTGACGTCTAATGGTCTATAATGTGTCTTATATCACATGATAATATAGTTAATTTTAAATTACATTTAACGATGGTACTAGATCAGCTAGCTACGTTTTGGACGCTTCTGTTGCAATTTCTCTTGCGTATTAAATTTTTGACATTTTTAAAGTTAATAACTAAATACCATTTTTTTTATAATATAAAATACGGATAATTTTAGAATTTTGCATTTGAGAATTCAACGATTGTGCCTACGAACAATACGCGTATTTCCCGCCAGTGAAGCCTACGCATGATGCTGTTTTCTGATCATTAAGTAATTCTTACTTAATTGTATATCGTATCTTGTAATTCGGCTGCCATTGCTATGATTTTTTTTTGGAATTTTAACAAATGTAATAAATAATATAAGGATTATACACTATTGTTGCGTTAGGGGTTGGCGATGAATAATATTATTATATCATACATGACCTAAATTTTAACAGTGTCTTAACTGACTATGAGACTAGTTAAATTAAAATAATCACCATTTGTATTATAGTAAGATTTATAGAATCATATTCTAAAGTAAATATAATCAGTTTTTAAATAAATAGCGTTACCGTTATAATGTTGTAATAATATACCTAATTCACGACAGTTCAACAGTTTTTGCAATATTATATTAATTCGTTATTATATTAATCGTTGAATATACAAAAAGAAAAACCAGTATAAATATTATTTATAATTTTATTATATTAAAAACGTGTTCAGAGAAGTTGAGATATCTACTTTGTAAGAGCGTTGGTTAATTACCTAATCTTGTGACAAGCAAGTAAGCATTGCAGTGTTTTGTTTATATAAATAAACAATTCGTACCTGTGAACAGGTGCAAGGTTATTTAAGAACGAGTCAGCTAATTTTATATTTATATATAAGATATTAAGTACATATAAACATTTATACTTATACTAACATCATTTAAAGACACAATGTTAAAAATTCTAAATTATTGACATCTAGGGCTGTGTTACTTAATATTAATTACAATTTTCATTATACAAGTGTATATGAGTATAAATTAACTATATTGAATGTGAACATGACCTGTAGCAATAATAAAACTATTAGTGACATCGGTTATTGAATATACGAGAAGAAGCTTACCTGGTGGGTCTTATCTAGGGGGTGGTTCATGCCTACCCGGCCCCCTCTCATCCTACGCCTAAGAAAAAATTGCACGGAAATATTTAAAAAAAACAAAATTTACACAAACTAATTTGAGCAAAACCAAAGTCCAGACCCCCACCAGAAAATATCTCTAGATACGCCCATGACTAAAGGTACATTTTGAGATACGGCCATTTTGTTTATCATGTTCAATATTAAGGCATGTCGGGCGATTTTAAGAGTTCTACTGTTTTGCTGTGCTCTTCTACTGCTATATATTTTAAAATATAATAAACAATAATTGTGTTCTGAATGTGTAAAACTCTATTAACTTAACTGTATTTTCAAATAATATAATTAATTAAGAATGTAAACCAAAATCTTTAAAAATATAGGGGTATATATTTGAATGGTAATATCAGGTGTGATAAAATTTTGTATAGCTAGACGCGATATAGGTTAAATTAAATCACATTGAATTTGTTCTGCGTGACCTAAATGTCGTTAACCATCTTCTGTGTTAGGATAGGAACACGAGTAGTACAAAAGGATACAGACTATAATTGTTAAAGTACATGTCAGATATCAATACGAAAACTTAAAAGAGTATGGACCTATGGTATATGAGCCACAGTGCTGCAACAAACAGCGAACTTTTACTTCCAAAGTATTATGTAATTCTTAATATTAAGCTTTGCGTGGTGTTAAGTGTTTAATGTCTCCGGAACTTCTGCAATAAAAAAAAAACAATCTTAAACATTAATGTTATAATGTAAAAGAGAAAAAATATTTTATTACGTAATTTTAACAACGTATTATCGATTGTTAGATGTTCGTGAAAATTTTATCAAAATTTAGCGAATTACTTAAGTGGATGTAGAACAAATTTTCTTCCAATATGCATATTAAGTGTAAGTACTACCTTCTTACTGTTGTACATGCTGTAATCTCCTACATTATTGTTAATAACTATGTATCTTTAAACGTTATTTTCATATAAATCGACTTCCTAGTTTGGTGAATTCTAAATAACAGGTATTTAAACGTCGGAGTCCTCAGAATTTTAACTTCGTCGAAACAATTCGCGTAATAAATGTGTTCTATTCACAATGTGGGCAAAAAAACAGTACTACCTGTTGTTTTTTATAATAGCTGCCCTACGTTCTATTGTTAAAGAAATAACATGCCTCGTGCATCGTAGGCTCGAAAGTAGGGGCGGAGCGGCAACGTCGCACAACCCTGCGACTCGTGGACTATCAACTACAGCGAATTGCTAACTTTAAATACTTTTTATAAATTAATTATTATGAAACTTGAATCTACGTTCATAGTGCTATAGGTTTCTTTACTGTCTTCCAATAATTTAAGCACTAGACGATGTAAAACCAAGGAATACGTTGAGAACGACACCTACTAACTCCAACAGGTGTTACTTTGCAAAATTGACCCAATCTACTTTGATTATTTATTCTTATTTATATAATATTTAAATGTTAATGATAGTTTCGTATGTCGTATACGTGCTATTTATTTAACTATTGCTCTAGTACTACTTAATTCTAACTTCTTCGCCTTCTTTCCCTTAAAGTAGTTAGGATTTTGCTCTCCCACATACCTAAGCTTAAATGCCTCTTCAAAGTCTTCACTATTATTGTTATCTTCAACAATTAATCACTTTTATAATCTATGGTGCATAGATATATGTTCTGAGATTAAATAATATTTATACCTATAATATGTAATAACTGTTTATTAATGTCAATAACTTACATACTTAGGGATTAAATACGATTTTATGATTTACATCACAATTTCGTATTTTCAGGGTGCTATTAATAATGGGGGAGTGAGTGACGCTGTTCTTTTAGCTAGGTGCTCTGAGTCTTGAACGTGAAACTATGGCGCGCATCGGTCAAATAAAAAAAAATTGACTTAAAATCAGAGCTAAATATAATGTTTTTCCGACCATTTAATGTAGTGGAAAATAATGTTTTTTCGAATAGTTGTACGTAGCAGTAGGTGTATCACCATAAACATTGTCTTCCTTAATTTTTTTGATATAATCCCATATTTCAAATATAATTTTAGATTATGAAATCAATAGTGAAGATCAAGAACAGGACGAGTTTAGTACCTAGCTGATGAAAGATCAGGCTTTTGCATATACTCCCCCTATCATAATACTACATTGTTATATAACGATTTTTTTACTTAAATCAGCTAGAAAATGTTTACAAAGAAAAATAATTATAGTATGCCATAATTATGTTCAATTTATTTTGTATAGCATTTTCGCAATTGAAATAGACTTTTAATAAAATAATTTTAATAATATATTTTTTAAACAATATAATAATTATTATATATATTTAGTTGCTGATATAAAACCAAAAATTGCTCGATTGTAGTAGTTTTATTAAACTTTAACATTTCAATCTTAAATCAAAATTTAAATCCTATCATTCTTTAGTTTTCCAAAAGCTTTATAAACAAAAATTCTTGGACCAAGACCACCAACGCTGTTGTTTTTTTTATGTATATGTATAGTATAATGTCGATGGAAATACCGTTTGTATCATATTCGTAAGAATATTTCACAATACAGACACGTGCTTACATTTCAACACCCTCCTGACGTCATATTACATTTATTATTATGACTAAACTATCAATGATTGTTGAAGTTACAATGTAGTTTACACCATTTCTCTTTAATAATAGCACCCTAGTTCTAATAATTTGTGAAAAATCTATTAATATATCGAAGTCAAAATTTTGTACATTCGCTATATATATGTACATAATATATGTATATGCGAAATATGGTATTTCATAAAAATATTCTGTGTACTAGTAGTCAATTGTAACTCCTAATATATAATTTAATATTGACCTAGTTCTGATACTGTTTTAGATTAAAGTTAATATTATATCTATTTATTAAATCTTTCTTCTCTCAATGGTGTTTTATTATACTACCTCCTATAATTATTTTCCTTATTTTTTTTATTGCAATATTTTTTTTTATAAAATTTGAATATACATTTTATAATTGGAATATAGGTAAATATGTTAATAGAACAAAATTTATTACATGCCTACAATATACATTTTATATTCTGTAATATACAAAGCATTGAGGTCATTTGTGGCGTACGGATAGGACCGTGTGACTAAACGCGACAGGTTGTAAGTTCAATCCTAATCATCAGCTTACCCGCATCAAGATTCAAGATATAAAAAAATGGCACGTTAGGAAAGTTGTTAGAAGGCAGTTTTCGATGACTAATAAAAACTATTGAAAGTCGCCAGCTTCGGTTAAACAAAGCACGGCGTTGAGTTCCGCCACTCAACAAAACCAATGTCTTGAATTTTTGGTTCTAAATTTCAAGGTAGAAGATGGAAGCAATAAGTAAATGATTATAATGGACCATGCTAAAAAATGCGGGCAGCCACTAGTTTCACACAAAGTTAGTACCAAATTACGCCCACAAAATTATGATTGTCAACTTTTAAAAATTTGTACTTCCCATTGACCTATATTCATGGAATTCTTACGAAGCCCTCGATGGGAGAGTCGGACTCGCAATTGACATATTTTTTGTATATCAAGGCCTAATAGTGCATTAAATTAAAAAAATTAGCTTCACGCTGTATCCCGCAAACAGTAGAACCTAGGGTTAAGACACTCCGCCGAATTCTGGAAGGCTTTGCGTGTTG
>FAPP01024341.1:0-10441 GCA_001485965.1 Heliconius ismenius | reverse complement strand
AAACTTATTTTTTCCACTTTCCGCTCAATTCTTGAGGCATTGAGTATTGAGTAGTGGAACTCAACGCCGCGCTTTGTCTTGTTAGTTCTCTCTCGAGTGGGAATCGAATTTGCAATCGTCAAATTTAGTCGGACGCTGTTCCGCTTTGCTATAGCTACTTTACTCTTTACAAACAAGTGAATTATAAACAAAACACAAAAAAATACTGCATAAACCAAGTTACGTATCAGGGAACCAGTTATGAGGGAACAAAAGAACGGACATACATAATTCGCGCTAAAATATTAACCCTTCTTTTAAGCTCCGCCGCAATCAGGTAATACATCTAGCTGGTAAATTATTTATCAAGGACTTATCAGACACTGGGATAACGTGTTACGTTTTTGTGTCATAAAAACAAACAAACAAAAATACGGAAGTCATTAATATTAATTTAGTTTAATAATTAATTAACTATATGGGACTTTGTACTGTAAGTGTGGGTTCGATTTCCGGTTCATTATTTAAGATTATGGATGTAGATAAAGAACAGAATTATTAGAACTCTCAGCACAAATGTGCGACAATAAACATTACAATGAAATATTTATTAATTTAATTAGGTACTTCACCCTGGCGTTACCGGCAAAGAAATTCATTGTATTGAATTTTCGGGACATTACGTTGTAAGCGGCGCGGCGGTTCTCAACGCGGCGCTTTGCCTTGTTAGAGCGTGAAAATTAAAATATTAAATAATTAATGTAACCGAGTTCAAATCGAACCCACAACCTGTAACGTTTTCATCTGTGCCACTGCGCCACTACGCCCTCAATACAAGGCGGACGGCCTTACAGATTTTGATACAAAAATTCATTACATTTGATCTCAGTCTAACAATATACCTAATACTCTGAACGTCATTTTCAAACAAAAGTGTTTCGGACTTGTTTTCACTGACGCAATATCTACTTGTTACTTTACTTTCACCGCTACGATGGCGGTGATGTGCTTTCGTTTTTTGTATGGATTTAGTTGTTTTTTGTTGGAATTTTAGTTCTTCTTTGTGTTTTTGTTTGTGATCGATGATATTTTTTTTATTTCATCATCACGCCATTTTACCCGACTGCATCATGTAATGTATGTAATGTATTTTTCAGTCTATGTATAATTGTAATTGTTATATACCTGGGTTCGATTCCCATTCGGAGGTATGAAAAATTTAATTCCTAAACAAACCGCGGTGTAGAGTACCGCCTCTCAACACACAATTCCTCGAGTATTCGGGTGGGAAACGGAAGTGTCTTAATGACTGAGTGTCTGAACACTATATTTCCCAGGTTCCCTTTGTATACCCTGCATTGTGTGAGATAAAATGTGAAGCTGAAAAAAATACCACAGCGACTACCGGACGCTTTTTAGTCAAATATTTAAAAAAATTAATTCGACGAACTTTTATAAATATTATCCCACTATAGACATAGTTTGTCGGTTTTTATTTAACAGTACTATTACTATAACAGTAGTACTATTCTTCAACCATTTAAATGTTCTCATAAAACCTTATAAAAGTAAATAGACCCCCGACCTTACGGTAGATATTTTTTCCTCTTAAAAACAATACAAAAATAGAATCTACTACCTCATCGTAAATATTAAAATTCTTCTAACTTTATTATTACCACGCAGTCACATATGTATTTCTACTTTACAAAGTAACTGTAAGCTACAAATGCGGCGATTCCGTTATAGAAACGTGAAGCTTATACAAAGTGTTATGTATCGAGTTTTTTTTATTATAAACTAGTGTTTTTTTATCTGGTTTTTCTTGTTTTTAATTGTTTGAAGGGCAGGGGACTTAGAGGGGAATATAGGTAGGTACAATTGGAAAAAAATATTATCTTCACAGAGTAGGCAATGGGAACCTAGCGTAAACACATTCTGTTCTGTACGTACCGCTTAATGTTCGAGACAATGCATGTTAAGTGACGGAAGCTAACGCCGCACTTTGTCTTGTTAGAAGAGCGAAGAAATGATAATAATTCATTTCCCCAATTGAAAATTTGGGAACCTATAACCGTCGCGTTTATAGGCGCTTTGTCACACTTTTCTCAAATTAACATATTATGTAAAATGAATGTAATGATTACAAACTCGATATGTTTCGAAGCTTCCAGGAGCTGGAGCCGTCTTCCAATTCTATCATCAGGCCAGCTTCGACCTTAATATTTTATTGTCAATTACCAAGTATCTACATATAATTGCCAAATTTTGTGATGAGAAGACAGACTGATAACTATAAAAAAATAACTATTTTATAACACATTGTTGTTATAAAATAGTCTTCAAAATAATTATAACATCTTTTCGTTATCGTAACTTTAAACATTACTTAAATAATCTGTAATATTTAATATTTTCGTTTTCGTCGCTCTGGGGAGGAGGCAAAGTGCGGCATTGAGTTCCGCAACAATACCTAGTGAGGTTCCCAGGTTCCCTCTGCCAAAATAAACAATACCAAGTATATATTGAACACGTTGATACAATACACACTTGTATAATGTCTTCCACTATTACCGTTCAGATTAACGGTTGATACCACTTATGGTGTAATTATGTGCAAACTCCATGAGTTTTTCTGTGATATGGTATATATTTCATTTATTGGTATGTGAGAAGCGATGATGGAAATACCTTTATATGTTTGACGTAACTATTAATAATTTTTAGGGTTCCGCACTTCTGTATAAGTTGAAATTAATGTCGAATATCCATGTCTACAGTCCATTGAGGCTGTCGCTGTCGTAGTGAGTGCAGGAGAGACTGTAAACACGACGGTTGTGAGTTCAATCGGAAATCGTTACCAGAGCGAGAAAATGTTAATATTAAATATTGGCTAGAGGCCAAGGGTGGCGTTAAATTCCGCCACTGAACACGCAATGCCTCAAGAGTTCGGCGGAAAGTGGGGACCGGAAGTCTTAATGAACCATGTAGTGTTGTAACACTAGATTCTGAGGCGCCTATTGCTTTTGTCATTCTATGTGCGGTAACATAGAGAAGCTAGAAAAATGTCTCCAGTCCCTTGACGTAAAAATCATCAAATACGATCAATGATTAACGAATATGCATAATTATATTCAAATTATAGGTTGTAAAATGTGGAAAAAGAGAGATATATCAAAAGCGATTTATTTGACATATTTTTCTTTTCATGCCGTATCCCACAAATAACAGGATACTGCTATTTATATGCGGGATACGGCGTGAAAACTCATAGGCTGATACTAGTGACAGTGACATATCTGTGACAGTGAAAGTGCAACACGACGGTATTGTTACGTTTATGTCACCTTATGTCACTCATTGTCATATAATTTTGTTGTCGCATACGATTTTGGGTCGAGTTGTATTGTATTCAATTTGGTGTTACTTTCACTTTAGTGTTTTAACCAGCTTCCCGCATATATCACGGTAGGCTGAGGGAACCTGGCATTAAGACCGTTCCCCACTTTTCGCCGAATTTTCCGAGGCATTGCGTGTTGAGTGGTGGATCTCAACGATACACAGACTTATGATGTTTAGTAATTTTATTTTTTCTATCTTTTCAGGGTACGAAGAAACCTTCACGATATCTCAACTGTCACCAAAGTCAGTCATCAATGAGAGGTTGCAGTCAGATGTATTATTAGAAACCAGTCAATTAGCCAACCTAGCTTTTAGTGTAGAACCTAGTGATAAATATTATGACATCGAATTTGAGCCAGAAGACTTAGAAGATGATCGAGAAACTGAAAATCATGTGATCGTTGAGAGATCGGTAGAGCCCTATAGAGGATCCCGATCGATCAACGCTGACGAAATACCCTCATCGAATAACAACGAAATCGACAACGAATTAGAAATACATAACAAAAGAAAGTATTACGATATCGTTCCAACGAAAACGTTTGACTATTTAAATAACGACGAAGCTATTTTAATGTCCACCGGTTTTGGTGACAAATTAGATTTTAAGTTTCCGGGGGAAGGCAAAAGGGCTCCGAAGGGGCGTGCACTCGCACCTCCGGGGCCCAAAATCCGGCCGACTGCAGTGCATCCGCCGATCTTCGCGACTACGGACTTTAAAGATCAGGGACGCCAGAATTCTGAAATACAAAATATTATAACTGGTATAGTCAAACTTTTGAACGGCAATGTCAATGTGCAAGCTAATACACAGTTATTGAACGGAAGACCTCGGCCTATGGCGTCGAGGATAAATAATAGAGGGCCACCACGTATAACTGAAATCCCTTCAGTACCAGATTATGATAAGCCAATCACACCACCGTCTTTGCCGTTCCATCCAACTAAGATACCTCCACCCTATCCCTTCGACAGACCTCATGGTGTCAATTTACCTGAGCAAATTGTTCCACCTATGAATAATCGACCACTCATCCGACCTATCCCACCCTGGCAACGACCTAGGCCAAGACCAAATCCAAATCGAAGACCTAACCCTGGACTTCCTATTTACAAACCCACCTTAATACCACCCCCCGATGTTCCCGAGGATGAGAAATATGAAATTGTTGTGAACGAAAACGAAACCCACTCTGAAAATAATATACATCATGATGAAGTTATACCCTTTTTAATGCCTGAGTCTACAACCGAAGTAAGGAACGTTACAGAGATTGAAAAAGAAGTGACAACTGAATTAACCACAACATCGACTGAGGCAACCACAACAACTACAACCACGAAAAAACCAGAAACCACAACCGAAAAACCAACAGAGCCAACCACGCACAAAGCAACAGAGAAACCTAAGACTGAAAAACCTTTTAAACCAGAAAAGGATAAGAAAAAAGAAACTAATTCAGAGAAAGACAAATCTAGAGATAAATATAAAGTGGAGGGAATAGAAAACATGAGGAATGATACGCCTATTATAGAAATTGAACCTTCTATAGTCGACGTCTTGCCTACAACTGTCCTGTCAGATCCAACTCCTACTGATGGTTTAGAACCTACTTTTATAACTTACACTACATTTGTAAGGACTTCGACAGAAAAAGTTATTGAAACATCGTCAATTAATAAGGAACCGTCACAATGTGAGTATTTTTTGAAGTTTTTAACATTTTTAATGTGTTATTGCACATTTGCATGGACATAAATCATTAATATAGAATAAACTAAGTAGCTTAGTTAAAGCTTAGAAGTGATTAATTTCACTGGAAACGACGGAGTTCAACGCCGCGCTTTTTAAATACATATTTCATAACAGCATCTAGTATATGTTGTTAGCTTTCTAGAAAGTTTTATCGAAAGTAGCAAGTAATGGATATGACTTTAGCATTTTGTTTTGAACTTTCATTTCATTAGTAACTATTAATATTTATTTATACACTAGATTTTTTAATTCTCAAATTATATTAAATCCATATAACGTGTCTAAATGCACAATTAATAGTCGTGGGTTCGATTCCCACTATATGAACTATGCATTCTTTCAAGTACTTCCCACTAATATTAAACCTTTATAACTTATTTAAAGGTATTTCTTGCGAAGTTGTATAACGTCCAACTGTAAACACGACGGTAGTAGGTTCAATTCTAACTTGGGGAATGAAATGAAAGCTCACCGTTCGAGAATGTGAAGAACGGAGTGTTTTGATACTAGATTCCCTCTGCCTATCCTGCTATATGCGGGATACAGTGTGCGAAAATATAATAACTTTAATAGAATTATCATTAATTCATATGTAATTTCCCCTTCACAGCTTCCCAACCCACACCCCATCTACCGTACCGACCTCGTCCAGGCATAGTATTAGACGACACAGATTTCAAGCCACACGGTACAAGATACAGGCCTGATGCACCAATTATAACTGCTGCAGAGACCAGGTTGCCAGGATATGGGGAAATATTTGATGTAACGGTGTCAGCCATTCAGGGTCCCGGCGAGAAGGGAGGGTCTGGTAAGTTCTTTTCGAGTGTTTGGATCTTTATTTTTGTGAACAGAGTGGCCAGTGAAAAATATTTGAGAAAGTGAATTAGGTGAAAAACCGCTGCCTCAAATATTTTTGTGGTTGTTCACCTAACTGCAAACGCGGTGGTTATGGGTTCGATTCTCACTCGAGGAATAATATTTATATTTTCTCGCTCTGGTAAAAAAACAAATGCGGCGATGAATTTCGTTACTCAACCAAACAGTGAATGCTGAACCAAATAAACTGTTCGTCTTTATAATATTATACAAATACTCAAATTGTCAAATATACAGATTTAAAAATAACCATCTAATTAAATCCATTTCAGTGCATATAGAAAACGTAAATATACACCATCACAACGAGCACGACATCATAGTGACCGCGTCCGGTGACCAAGGCTTCGTGTCCATAGACGGGAAGAGAACCTACCTCAACCTGTTTGATACGTCCACCTCGGTAGCGGCGCCTAGTATTGCACCTACGAGATTGCAGAATACACCGGCGCAGACTGGTAAGCTTAAATATAAATGTGTAGCCTAATAAAAAAATTGTAAATAAAACAACGCGACGGTTGTGGGTTCGATTCCCATTCGGGTGATTGATTATATTTAAATTAATATCATTTCTTCATTCTGTTCCATTGTAGAGTTCCATCACTCAAAATATACAATGTCTTAAAAATTAAGCAGAAAATTAAAAAATGTCTTGACACTATGTATGTTCTACCTACCCTGTTATACGTATAATAAAGAATAATGTCTGTAAAAATTATGAGCTCAAACTTTGAGGTATAGGTTGTGTTTAACACAAATAATATAATTCCTTAATTTTAAAGTAATTTCTTAATACTCTTCTTTTCTATTTCAGTGCCACCGACACTGAGCCCAACGCTGGGCACAGGCGTAGCCATACCCGCGGACGAAGTATCTGTGCCGCCGCGACGTCACCGCCCACACTCTTACAGACGACCACAGCCTACTGTGCGGTGAGTTATTTAGTTATTTACAGATAATTCCAAATATATATATACAAGCATATCAAATGAAAAAACTATCCGTTAAAGATACTATAAAAAAAATAATATTGTTATAAATAAGACGACGTTGAGTTCCACTGTACTAACATAGATATATAGATAAGAACATATTTAAAAAAGTTTTTTAAATTTTGGTGTGGTAATATGGAAGTTTGAGAATTAGTGTATGTTAGACACATATACATTTACAGATAATATTATAATAAAAAATAATTTTAGTTATTTTAATTGGAACAGTTAATAATTATAAATAAGAAAAAACTAATTACATACCTTATTTTTTTTAATAGAATCGATACTTGCATCGTGGGTGATGACTCCACTTGTGATGTGGCTCAAAATGAAAAATGCAGGACTGAAGCAGGTGATTATTATTTATTGTTATTATATATTACTTTAGTTAACTAAGCTTCTACTTACTAGTGTATAGATTTTTTTAGCTTCCCACTGTATACCTTATATAGCACGGTAAGGAGAGGGAATCTGGGGACCCAGTGTTAGGATACTTCCGTTTACTACTTTTCGCCGTATTTTATAAGCATAGCGTGTTTAGTGGCGGACTTTAACGCCGCGCTTTACCTTGTTACCAGAGCGAGGGAAGAAAAATAATAAATTGATTATATTAATAATTAAAATGAACTATTATTACGTATACGAGTATTTTGGCCACTAATTAATTATGCAACGAATATATACATATTAATATTAGTATTCTCTCTTTTTTAAGGTATTTCAAGCTGTCAATGTAGACCAGGCTACGCGAGACGAGTACACAGAGACCCTTGCAGGAGAGTTGTCTCACTCATACTTAATTTGCGTGTCGATAGGATATATGATAGAAAGGTACTTTTTTATATTTCATTTAGCTTCACACTATTTTCCTCACATAGTAGAATATGAAGAGAGAAGGAGATAATTGTTTTGAGTTAATAGAACCCATCGATAAATGTCCCCAAAAAGTATTTTATCTTCCATGTGCAGAGCTATTAGTTACATTTTTATTACTTTTATAGCTTCAATTCCCCCGATTAGGAATCGAACTCACAACTGTTGTGTTTACAGTTGCACGATTGTGCCACTGTGCCACGACGGCCTCCACTTAGTATTAAATATGGTACAATAACTATTATCGTTTAATACTATTTTTTCATATATATATATATTTTTGTTTATTTCAGGTGGCATGGGACACTAAACTATCAGATAAAGAGTCAGAGCCGTATCAACAGATGAGCTACGAAGCAGTTAGAGCTGTAAGTCTATCTTTATTACTATTGAGTGTAGGTTCAAATAAAAAAAATAATAATTCAATAACCTATTAGAATTTACATACAAAATATACAAATAACAAAGAATTTAAAAAAGAATGTAATTGTGATTTTAATAAGTAATGTTGATTTTATTAACGAGATATTGAATTTTGAATTAGAATTAAACACAATTTGAGAATTTATAAACAATTACATATTATTACGATTACATTACATTTATTTGAGGTTTTTAATGGCAGTAATATAAAAAAACAGTAATATTTTATAAATGTTTAGATTTCAATATGGAATGAAAATGGTGAGTTGGGATTTGTTTTATACTTTTTTAGTTTAACTCTGTTTCCCGCACAGAGGGAACGTGGGAACCTAATGACGCCGTTTCCCACTTTTTACCGAATTCTTCAAGCATATCAATTTATAAAAACAATTTTTATATGGATGTATCTATATAATATTATATATCTTATTATATTTTTTCCAGATCGACTCAGCATTCTCAATGACGCCCTTCTCCGATGATTTCGTGAGTGGTTCAGTCAATTCAATACACAACGGAGTTGACGACCATAGCGGTGTTTACGTCAATTATACCGTTTTGGTAACTATTTATACATATATTACTATAATAATTCCCCCGAATGGGAATCGAACTGTCAACCATCGTATTCACAGATACACAACCACATATACAGGCTTATTTACAGCTTCAATTTTAAATAATAATCACTTTAGAAAAACATATTCTACTGATTTTGAGGATTGATATCGGGAAGTCCTCTCTTATTACTCGATATTTCCTTAAGAATTGACTTAAATATCACATTTTCACTTCAGCTACAAGAGACGGCTGAAATACTTCGCCCTTCAATATCAACGGACATACATAAACACATACTGGGTGTTATACGTCGTCGATCAAACAACGTGGGCTCTTCTGCTTTGTGGGTGGACTCTCCTAATGGTGCCGTTCTACCGGTTAGAGGTTAGTGGGTTCGATTTTTTAACACAAAATGATTAAATGGAAATACCTAAGAGTTTTGTATGAGGTTACATCATATAGCCTTCCTTGATAAATGAACTTGTACTGTTATTAATATAGTAAGCTTTATTCATACACTAAGCAACAAATTAGAAGTAAATTCATTTCTAGAATTATTTTTAGAATAGAATTTTTTAATTATTTTCAGATTTAGATGAATGCTCGTCTCCGGATCTAAACGATTGTCATTCTTTGGCAATTTGCACCAACGTCTGGGGGACATTTAAGTGAGTATATAATATATATTGGCGGCATTAAGTTCCGCCCCTCAGCACGCAATGCCTCCATAATTCCGGGGAAAATGGAGAACGGAGTATCTTAACACTAGGTTCCCTCTGCCTAACCTGCTACAGCGGGATACAGCGTGAAGCTGATTGATTTTTTTTCGTTCAATTAATCAGAACTCTCTACTTCACCACCCTTTGTGTCTATAGAAAAACAATCTTTAAGTAACTACAATCACTATTCATTAAATAACTTTCAGATGTGCCTGTCCAGATACTACATTAGATGCGTCATCCACTTCAGCTACCGCGGTGGGTGTGGGTTCATTTCCGGGACGGCGTTGTACACCGTGTTCCGCATCGCAGTGTAGCGACCGCGGTGTTTGTAAATATGCTCACGGACGGCCGTATTGCACGTGAGTTTCAATTTGTATATATAGTACGGTTGATAAGTCACGCCTGTGAAGTTAGGTTTTCTGTGTTAACACACAGAGACTCGACAGTCAGACTAGCAATCTATAATTGACTTTAGGCCGGCCACGACTGCATTACGCGCCAGGCTGTGAGTTCGATTTCCACTCGAGGTAATAAAATATTTAATATTTTGATTTCCTCGTTCTGGTAACGAGGCCAAGCGCGACGTTGAGGTCCGATGCTCAACGCTCAATGCCTTCAGAATTCAGCAGAAAGTGGGAAACGGAAGTGTTTTAATGAGAATAGAGTTTCTTAGCACTAGTTTCCCATATATAATAACTATTTAACTCTTATATTATAGATGTTCGTCGGGATACTACGGTTCAACATGTGAAATGGATGGCGAAGTGATAGGCGTGTCGGTGGGCGCGTGTTTGGCCGCCGCGCTAGTTATAGGACTCACGCTGGCTGCTCTCATGTCTTGGAGGTTGGTA
>FAPP01024319.1:4132-14962 GCA_001485965.1 Heliconius ismenius | reverse complement strand
TTTATATATATAGATAAAATAACAACAAACGCTTTTTTAGAGAACCTACACTCCGTCCTCAAGTTTCCAGTAAATTTTTAGAGATATAGCGTTTTGAGTGGTAAAACTCAACGTTAGTTTGCTTTAGCGGGGAAAATTATTAAAATAATTTTAATACCTCCAAGATGATCCCCTCGCAAACGCACAAGTCACCTTTATACAGCTCTGTATCACAGCGGCACGACGGCCTATAATGACAAGTTATTTAATATTCTCTATATTAGATATAATTTACGGGCTTGCTCTATGCGTTAAACACAGTTAGTTATATACAATATTACCTAGATTAGTAAAGGTGCGATAACTTTGATAAGTCTTGGCCCATTTTGATAATGTTACGAGCGAATCATTGACTTTATGTTTCTGTGCGAATTATACTGCAAAAAAATAAATAAAAAATAAACAAGTATTTGGAAGCAGTACAGTTTCATGGTTTTTACCACATTTGGAGAGAATCATTAGATTCTTTTTTTTGTAGATTACATCAAACAACTATAATACGCAACCATATTATAACTTAACTATTAAGGTATCCCCTCTGTTACCATAATTGACGGTTTCCCTGGCGCCTATATGATCGTGATTCGAATCATAAGTATTGTTGACCCTAGCGAAGCCCTATCAGTAGTTTCGGTTCACCTATTACTTTGAACGCCAACAATGTATAATTTAACAATGTAATGTGGTTTGTCATAAACAATGCTACAACTTCTGTTTCTAAGTAGTCTGAGGCACAAAAAATATTAGTTAGATATAATTATTTTTATCAATTTTACCTACTATAAAATAAAATATATTCCCTTAATATTCGTTCGCTATTCTAGTATAATAATAGTTTATTTCACGGGCAAAACTGCAAGCGAGAGACTAGTGTAACATAAATTATAATATTAAATTAATATAAGTAACATCTTGATGTTTCAATATCCTTAATATTGTTTAAATCTAGTTTTGTCTTTTCGCAACATTTGATTGATTTGATATGTTAATTACTAACATTATAAATATAAATGACTATTGATTGGAGGTGAAACATTTTAGGATGGGCGTATTTGTCTGAATCGCTTCAAAGCCAATATGTTATTTGGTCCGCTCGGGTTTTCTTAGGCTCTTGGCCCGAGGCCAGGGACTTGACGAGTGCTTGACAGCCAACTTGACCTGTATATGGAAGCACAATGCGGCGAATTAAAAGATAAATTTAGGCTGATGCCCACTTGGCTTACGTAATTTCCTTAATTTTTGCTTTATTTTTCTGGAACCACCGAAAAATATAAGAAAACATTTTAATTTATGTGTTTATTTTTAAAGTAAAAAGAAATGTGTTTATTAATTTTCTTTTTCTTTTTGCAGATGCAATTCAACACGAAACCAGAAGGAACTCCTCAACTTTAGCGGTTTAAGTTCAACCTGACAAAAGTTATCTGTGATCTCATTTAGTTTAGTTAACCAAACATTTGCCTAGTAGTTAGTCGTAAGTGTGGAAAACAATAATCGTAATCATTTATCAAATGTTAACGGTAAATCTAATAGAAAGACAAATCTTCAGTGTTTGATATAAATTGTTAAAAATGGCAATTTAGTTTTCGGTCATGGATGACAGATAGTATGTGTAATTGAAGGATGGGATAATGGAAGTTGGGGCGTTAGGTTCTTGAAAATGCCGCATGCGCACTCGAGTTCAGCAGCGAGCTCGGGCGGCGACGACCTGGGCTCCACGGACGAGGTCAAGGTATTCAAAGACGAAGGTGACGGAGAAGACGAGAAGAGAAGTTCAGAAAACCTTCTAGAAGAAAAATCTAGTCTTATAGATTGGACTGAAAGTGAAGTAAGTGGTTTTAGTGTTTCTAATTATAGCATACCTTATTATTCCATGAAACTTTCTATCGGAACAATCTTAATGTCTCAATTATTGCATCGTTATTAGAGGGGAATGAGCAACCTGATATGGTATTAGTACGTTTATTTTTTTTAATAACATAATCTACGTTTACAAACAGGAAGTAAGTTTAATTATAGATTCATGTTTCCCATCGTTGAATGAAATTAGTACACTAAATGTAATATTGTGGATAAATAAAATGTGAGGATACAAAAATGAAGACAAGTTGGAAAAAAATACGTAGTTATATTAAATGGTTTTCACGGTAACCAAGCTAAGGTTAGAGTTCTTCGAGCTCTGTTTTCCTAAGCCTGGTGACGCTGCATGTAAGCCATTAGGGCCAACAGCATACTGTTCATTCGAAAAACGGAAACGATTAAATTGTAACGGACATCATAGGTGGTCGGTTCAACCATAAATTACACGATATAAGACAATTCTGCATTTTGTATTGTCTACTTTCATACTAACATCGTTTAAAGAATTACTTCACGCGGCGCTTCGATTTACACTACTCAATAAAACGACTATACAAATAAAACCTTTTTCTTTTTCAAGAAGCTTTAAAATTGCATACACAAGTTTTACTATAAAAATTTGATGGTACCCTCGTTCGTACATGCCAGCAGGTGCTTACTTCAGGTAGATCTCTATTGATGTTTTCATAGCGTTAAAGTACAATACCATTGAATGCATTATATATTGATCAGCAGTCAGTGCGCCTTGTCAATACCTAACAAATACGTAGTAAACAACTTAAATAAACGGATGAAATAAACCTTGAAACGACCCTTATTTAGATTAGAATAAGAGCTTTACAAGCTCGGTAATACGGATAAATTAAATGACTTGCATGTTGCAACATATTGCATTTGCTACTCATAGTTTTACACTTTCAATGTAACGAAATTCAACGAATTATACTGTTGGTGTTATTCATGTCCGCCCACACTCTAGGCTACTATTTGAACCAGTTTTTTATCACAGAACTTCACACGGATCAATTTGTCATGTTTACGGCGCAGCTCGTTCCCGTTGATGATCATTTTACGTCAAGAATTTGATAATATACCATTTACGACTGCATCGGATTTTTATACGCTCCAAGTGTCGGGTTTTAATATTCATAAGGAGAAGCGGTTAGTGACCTCGTTATGTTCGACTATGCGTAGATTAACATCGGAACTGTTCACTTTAATTTTTAAACTACTTAATTAGTGGTAGGATGGTCACAAATAATAGAGATAAAATCGCGGACTTCCCAAAAACATGTTTATAATCGCAAATTGCCCGTAAAACAAACAAATCAACCGCAAGGACCGAGACTAACGTCACCCAAAACACTGATTGTCGGAGCGCCATACAAAAAATTGGGAAGAAAGCCTCAGGTACGTTTCCGAAAATTTATGTAAAATAATATTCCAGCCGACATAAATTAGGTAGTCATTGTGTTATTTCCGAAAACTCTATTATTCGCTAGGAGGGGGCGCGTACACAATGCACGTCTACCTGCAGTCAGGTATTTCTTATAATAAACAAGAACTCCCACTGCTTTTGTGGACGAATTTACCTGTCGACCCGAGAGGCGAGGGAGTGCAAACATTCCTTGGACACCTACAAATGACGTTCATGTATGGTTCTCTCGTCCTTCTCTCTCCGTCTTCTAATTTAAACGGCAAGAACGAGACAGAGAATCAGATTTGTACAGGATTCCCAAAGTATTACAGTCACGGATCGTATAAATATTGGATTATAGTTAGGTGCAATTCTGCTTTGTATGTCATAATAGCATCGATTATCGTACGTGATGCCATTACAATACACTTTGTGCGTACAATTTTCTTTTGAGTTTCGATTTCTTTTAGATTACAATTTGACGGCTCGTGAATTGGATTTAAATCGTGTCGGTGCTACGCCTGCTTGAGTTTTGGAAATGTTTTCATAACAACAAAATCCATTTTATTATGTTGTTTATTTGAACAGGCAAAGTGGCTACGACCAGCCGTCTTGTAAAAATCCAGCCTGGCCTTTGATTTCGATTATTGCTAACTCATTTTAATGTACACATTTTAAACTAATTTCCATGCACGTCAATTGTGAAATTGTTAAAAACTTCTTAGTGAAATAGCAAAGATGTGTTTTTCCCTCCTTTTGAAAAAAGTAAGTGCCTCAACCATTTCCGCTGTGGTTATGGTACGCTTGATGATTACTGGATAAGTGCTAAACATTACTGCGGGAGAATATTTTTGTAATCTATTTTATTTAATTTTATAAGAAATATCAGTTTATTAATAGAACATATTATAACAATTCTATCGGAACAGATTAATTAGATCTCAGTTATTCTTATCGTATGTCTAATAGTGATAATACGTCAGTAGTTTCCTTAAATTATTCAACTTTTATTAACAATAAATATTCTATTTTAAAACAACCTTAATCACTAATAATCAATGATGTATAAAACGAATTTCTCCCAATATGCGCCCGCGCACCAAATCCACGTCTATATTTAGCGAACAACGATCTCTTGTCTGATGCCATCCGTTTCCGTCCGCCATACTGGCCTTTACTGAAACTGACGATTCCTGAGGGTTTCGCTCTTATTTTGTACTAAATGTTGATCAAGTTACAGTTAAAAAAACTGAAATAACGTTTTGTAACTAATATTATTATTGTATAGTTACATATATTTTATAACTTTTGCTCCTTGTATTAGATAAATTAGTCATTAAGAGAGATATAAATAATGAAGTACCGATCTTGTGTGATAAGAATCATTCATATGGGACGTAGTTATGGTTTTGAATTCACTCTGGTAAACAGGTTTGTAGCGTTTAGTTTTAACACAACGCCACAAAAATTCCGAGGAAATTAGGTCACGGGGTGTCATAACACTACATTTTAGTGCCTTAGTGAAAAATCATAAACCTGCAGTCGGATCTCACTTAGGCATTTAAATCCACTCGCTACTATATGTGTATTTTTATCCACAGTTAAAATGGCACAATTGTAAAATTAAATAAAATATAACACGACGGTATTAATAATATCTTAGCGCAAATCCTCATATTAATTTAGCCTTGCGCGTACATTTGGTTAATTAGTATTTATTGCTAACCGTCTTCCTTTTGGGTCGCCATCTTTAATGTCGCCTGATTCAGTTTATTGTCTCTTTATCTCGATTACTTACTTGTTCGTAACGAGTTGCGAATGGATCTCACGACGGCTGGATATCGTTGTTTGGTGTGAATTTGATATTACTGTCTTTAAACTTTACTGGATGAATTTGTTGTCGTTTTAGCTTCGTGTGTTCCACATATAGCTTACACGGAACTTAGTGTTAAAACATTCCGTTCTCCACACCCTGCCCAGTTTTCGAGACAATGTATAATAGTTGTTTTAATGTTTTTGTACGGAGATATCATTAAATTTAAGAAAAAGTCAGTAAGAATGGCTTACCATAGATTACGTTTGTTTAAACGGTTCATTGCAATACACACAAACACTAAAACCAGTATCATATCAACATGCCCTTGTCATATTACATGCAAATTTTAAACTATTACCTCATTTTCTCGGCATTAACTAAATTATCATATCTATCAAAAAGCCTTCACACTAAATACTCCATGCATTTACCATAATCTCAAGAATAATTTGTAATATTAATTTCACATGCCATATCTAGACGTGGGTAAGGCTAATTATCTAGGTATTTACGTAGGAAGTTGCATTGGCCTGTATAACTATTGTTTTAGATATAGGCAGACTGGAATAGTCATACTGGTTTACTATCGTCTTTAGTGTTGGGTTGATTTATCTTAAATATTGAATTGTTTGTGTTTGTTATATAGTTATTTATTATGTACTAGTTAATATTTTAAATTTATGTTGATGATATGCACTACTTTACTATTCTAAAATAAAATAACGTTATTTTATCAAATTTGAACTAAGTGTAACTCGAACCTGCATGTGGTTCAGACCATCCAATCGTATTTATTTTATACTTTTTTTGTAAAAGTTATTTACTACTAAGGAACCCAATATGTATTTGTCCTAATATAAAACGTTTTAAAATATATACAACTACATATTAATTATAACAATGTATAATTTTTCGTTTCAAAAAATTTTCTTTGCTTACAATTTTTTTAAATGTCTGTGTCAGAACTCACAGTATAATAATTTCTACTTTGCATAGGTTCTTAAATCAATTCTGTTGCTATTATAGCATTAGTGTAACTCATCTATCCCACACACGTCTCTACATGAGCATATCCATGTAAACAAATAGATAAGCTAAATTTGTTATTGAATATTAATGTATACGATTAAAATAACACGCCTCAAGAATTCAAGGGAAACGTAAGTGTCTTAATGAGAAAGGAGTGTTTTAACATTATGTATTCTGTCTCAGGATAGACAGCGCGAAGCTAAAATAAAGTATAACTACGCATTATTAACATTATATCACAATTCATAATAACAAGAAATAAAGTAACTGAAGGACCTACCTACATTACATTTAAAGTACCCTTCAGCTTATCAAATCAATTAATCAAATTAACAATATTCCTTATCAGTACACGGATCTGATGGTATCTAGATAAGGCTATATCAGTTCGAGCGTCACCTCTGTGCATTAGTTATGCAAGTTTGTGCATTAGTGCATATATACGAGTACGTAGTCGTTTATGAGAGGCCGTGCCATGTTTCCGTTTGTAACATTGAATATGGTAATAGTTCAGTGACTTACAGAATATCTACTAGCTTAGTTGGATAGTTGTTTCTTGTATATAGATTTATAGAATATATTTCTGTTACGTTAGCCGTTTTACTGTAAACGCGCGTGAGTTCGATTCCCACTTGGGGGAATGAATTGTTTTCATTTTGTCGCTCTATAGTTCCGCCATTCAACACGTAATGTCTCGACGACTAGTAGGTGCTTGGGGACCAGAGAGTCTTAGTACTAGGTTCTCTCTGCCTACCACGCTATGTGTGTGTGTAAAGCTAAAATAGATATATTAAACTAAAAAAATATATACCTCTACAAGTATTCATTATAAATAGTGCTTAACTCGGCTATTTGAAAAATATTAATTAACAAGTAAAATTTTTCGATAATCCCAAAAAACAATTGCGCTATTAGGGTCTAATTATAATTTCTTTACACATTCAAATATAATAATTAATGTCGATTGTTTATCATACAAATCAACTTATGTATTTCCTCCATACAATTTATATCACATTTGATAAGATTATTATATGTACATGAATATAGTATCAAGGTAAGCAATTATATGTACTCGTAGAACAATTACAAAACCCACTGGTAAATACAGTTTCTTATTGATAGTGATCTAGAAATAATTACTGGCTCTATACATTTTTTGTGACATTTTGTTTCTCTTAGAAATAGTGAAAAATAAATAACTTTATAATATTTAACTATTTATTTATTTTAACACTTTTTATTACACTTTCAATTAACAACACTTTTTATTACAGTTCAATTATGGACTTAAATTGAATTTACAAATATAAATTAACTTAAACAAAAAAACAGGGAACTATAAGAGTGTGGGAGTCAAGCTTTATGCTACTAAATATTTAGCCTTTTGTTTTTACACAGTTGGGTGAGCTGAATCTAGTTTATATATTCCCTAATTCGAGATAAGTGTCTAGAGCGGAACTCAACGCCGCTAAATACCTATATATTTTTTATTTTAAACCTTAAGTAAAATTAAATTGAGTAATATTTAAACAATTTAGTAAATGCAGTTAGATTTGTCCACTGCGCTAAAATATATTAAAAAAAACCACTAAACATTTACATGTAAATCAGTTGTTATAGAAAGAATTTATCAATAACCCTCACATTAAAATGATAAGTTATCAGTTGCATGAAAGGAGCCACAGTCGCGTATTGTGCATTATATACAGTATATCGTTTTTAGTAGATAATTTTTAGTTTTCTTTACTTTCTAAGTAATATTTACGAATTTGCAGCAGGGTAGGCATAGGGAACCTAGTTTTAAGACACTGCGTTCCCCAATTACCAGAATACTAGAAATATTTCGCGATCCTTCATAGTTATTACGAAGACATATATAAAAAATATACATGATTTCTGAAATGCTAACTTAGGAAGGGCCACCCAGTAGTGTCCTTGAATTCCCCGCAAGATGCGGGAGTTGTATTTCATATAATTTTGTCATTTGTGGTGTTATTTCAATTAAAGGTGGTAAAAAGATAGTAGTCACTAATAGTCACTCTATTTCCATTTTTTTTGTCATTATATTATTGCATAATATACATTCTAAGGATGATAATTACTTGACCTACTGTCTTTTGTATCGATAAAAGATTTACAATGGGAAGTTTATAATTTACCGAAATTATAAATAATAGTATTATTTTCAGTTTTTCTATTTATGGTCACTATATAGGTAGATTCGTTATACATAGTTTTACTATATAGACAAATCTTCATCAATCATCTATTCTAATTAGATAAGGCAATCTTTTATATTGAAGATTTACAAAAATCAAAACCACATCCTCCGGTGTACAACATCAAAATCTTACTACCGTACCAGACGGACGTGTGGTTATTTTTGAAATATACAAATATAATACGTATACAAGCGTTACAAATTGTACCTGAAATATTATGTGTAATGTAGGGGAGGCAGGGGATGGTTGACCAATTTTCTGTTCCAAGGTCCCTTTCTCCCCTACATATAACACAATATTTTCTTTTTTCTGACTCTGGTATCGTAGCAAGGAGCGGCATTAAGACCGGCTACTCAACACGCAATGCCGTAAGAATTCGGCAAAAGCGGGGTACGTAAGTGTTAATGGGAAACGGAGTATTAACATTAGGTTTCCTGATTCTCTCTGCTTACCTTGCTATGTGCGGGATACAGCGTGAAGCTAAAAAAACCCTATACAGTACTTATTAAATAAAAGAAATATTATAAAATATTAACAATTCTAGAATTCAATGGAGCGTGAAACAAACTAGGGTGGTATCATTTATGAATGACGTATTATTTGTGGTTTGAGCCCGACTGATAAGTGATAACGCATTGGATTATTGGGATGATAGTCATTGTTAATATACTTACCGATATCTGATGTTTATGTGATCGATATGTGTAATATCGAAGATTGTTCAAATCGATTTTCTGGTAGTTGGTACAACTGATTTTTATTGGAGGTTTCTTTTTTTTTTGGTAGTAATTGACATTTTGATACGAATAATGCTAGTTCGGGTTGATGTATTTATAAACAAACCTCTTATGTTCGTTTGCCCGTTTGGCTGCCTGAAACATTAAAAATATATCTACAAGAGTGGGTATGGGTAGGCTAGGCCTCCAGAGAGAGAAATCTACTCACAACACGCGTTCAAGTAATACTATATCCGGTTCTTGATCCAACATCTGAACGATAACTTCTTAAGCTACTAGTAATTGGTTTTCGCTATTATACCATTAGCTGAAACTACTATCGGCACCACGACAGTCGCATTGATTTCCCACATGGCAGGACGTTCAATATTTGGCTGAATTATTATTTCTTCAAAATATTACTTATCCAAAAAAGAACCTATATTAACTATGATAATTTAAAAACGCTACCACTGCGCTATACACATGTTACATAGAAACGTGTTATGGTTAACGACTTTAATAAAATGTATTTGTCCAAACAAAAAAATAGATATCCGTAAACCATCTAACACTGTGTTAGTTTAGTTCAGTTCAAAGCGTGAATAGAATCGCGATGGCTAGTAACTTTTCCAATCAAACGGCAGTTAGGATAAATCACGGCTAGTTAATGAACAAGATACGTTTTTTTTTTAAACTTTTATTTTTAAACTGTTTTTTAGGTGCGTCGTTAAATTGTATACATAGAGTTTTTATTGTACTCTAAAAGAGGTTTTATGCTATTGCGTTCCCAGAATGTTGGTACTAAATATAGTGAACTTAGTGTTATTGGGGATGTTTGTATGTATTTTAACGTAACATATGTTTTTGTTTTATTTGTAAGTGTTTTAGTTTCTTAGTACTGGTCGTCGTGGTGTTGTGGTGCAGCTTCTGACTATGATGGTTGTGAGTTCCATTTCCATTCGAGAGAATGATTTGTGTCAATTTATCGAATAAATTGACATAAATCATTTATGTCAATTTATTGAATAAATTGAGTATCTTTGAGTATCTCCACTCAACACGCAATGTTTAGAGTGCTTTAACATTAAGTCTCATACTCTCTCTTGTTAAATATCTTGAAGCTAAAAAAAAGGAGAAATAACTAACTACGTCCCCAGGTTTGCTCTATCTACCCTGTTTTGTGCGAAATACACCAAAGAAATCAATCAATCATAATTACAATAAATTTAAACTAAAATATTACAAAGAAAACGAATTTAAATCAAACGTTACTCTCACAGACTTTCACAACATTCATACATACACACATTAAAAAAACTACACAAATAATAAAAACATGAACCATAATATAATACTGGTAATGCGTTCGACGGGTTTCTCTACGGCGTGGCGTGTTAAAAAGAGCTTTGTGGAAGCTCACAATGGCGGACGAGATTATAATCACACTGATGCTGCGTAATTACTATAATATGGTTACTAACTTTTTAATCTCAATTTTAAGTAAGTACTCGTAGATACGGTCGTGGTACGGATTCGTATTTTTCATTTCGTTTGTGTTGAATGTTCTTCGTTTTCGTTTATTTTGTGTTGATTTGTTTCTTTTTAATGAAATTGTGAAGTGTGGTGGTTGTGGATGTTATATTTTATTTTTATTTTTTTTGTATGTTGATAATAGTAATTAAAGATTAGATGAATTTATTTTTTAGAATATAAGAATATAAATATCTT
>FAPP01024302.1:0-12479 GCA_001485965.1 Heliconius ismenius | reverse complement strand
TATTTTCTCGAGTGGGAATTGAAAGTGCTTGTGAATCTGCGCCACGGCTGGGCTCGATTTGATTTATATAATAAAATAAAATTTTGATTACATTATATTTCAGATACTAGTATCAAACGACAAAAATCTCTGCACAAAAGCAACTATAAATGATGTAAAAAGGATCGACGTGCATGAATTAAAGAAACTTATTGAAAACAAGCCGCAAGCATCGAACCCCGACTTATTGACGAACGTCAAATGCTATCAACAAAATATGTATAGATTGTTGGCTAATATATTAGAGGTGGGTTTATTCCTGTAGTGATGTTTTTTTATTGAGTGATTTGCCAATTAGTTTAGTGATTTTTTTGTGTTGAGATAAAAAATAAGTATATTTAAAATTTATCTCTCTCATTATTACAACGCCGCGCTTTGCCTCGATACCAGAGCGAAAAAATTAAAACATATATGAGATCGTCGATTGTGAATCGAACCCACAACCCGTCTCGTTTACAGCCACACTTGCCTCTCTGGTTAAAAATAAAAAAAAATTAATACATTTGTTTTGTTTTTAATGATTTTGATTCAAATCTTGCAACGATGGCGAAAAATATGTTCAATCTGAAAGTAGCACTTGCGGTCATACTATTTTTTTTTCCAAGTGTCTTGATCATGGGATATTTGATGACATTTTTCGATTTTTAACACTTTTTTTTTAATAAAACGGAATATCGTTAAATATAATGATAAATTATATGTGTAGATCATATTTATGGAAGTTTGGTAGATTTGGGATTACATATTTAATTTGAATGCCGCTGTGATAAATGTATTTATATCTTTTTATGTTTTCTAATATATAGTACTATCTTCAACAATTTTTTTTCTTTTCACTATTCCAGAATGAAATGCGAGCCAAATACAACAATTTATGGCAACATGTATTATTTAAAGCTCCTCCATGGTCCTTAATGGATGTCATAAAATGTCTTCTCAAACATTGGATGGCGGTGTTTAGCGAAGTGTTCCCAAGAATTGAAAGTATTATCGTCGATTTTAAAAATAGCCTGTTAATTCTTGATAATAAAGGTAACACACCTTTGTCTTATGTAGTTTACTGTAACAAAAATTAAAGCTGTGCCGCTCAAACAGGGTAGGCCGTGAAAATGTGCTTCTCTCTGTCCCTATTAAGACTCATCCGTCAAATTCTGGAGGCATTGCGTGTTGAGTGGGGACACCGACACCGCGCCTTGCCTCGTTACCATAGCGAGGAATATGTAAATATTAAGATTTCATTTCCATGAATAGAAATCGAACACCTGTCGCTTTTGCCCCCAACGCCACGCCCTCAACGTGTTTTCAAATTAAGAAAAAAATATATTTTTAGATGCAGAAACATTAACACCATCTGAAGTGACAAATTTCAAAGAACTTTGTTTAGACATTGCTCGAAAGTGTCAAATAATACCAGAATATATGGATTTGGCGAAAATAACTGTGGTGAAACTATTAAAGAATAGTGGGGACGAACTTCCATTGGAGCAAAACCAGGGAAGATTTAATAATGAAAGTCAAGCAAGATTAAATGATGAAAGTGAAGTAAAATTAAAAGATGAAAGTCAAGTAGGGAAGGAAGTTGTGGAAGCTTTCGAAGGAATGTGGACAATCTTGTCTGGCTATTGGTAAGTTTGACGTTTATTTTTTTCATTTTATCCATATATATGAGGAAATCAATGTCACTCTGTGTCATTAAGTAGCGGAAGCTTCACGCTGTATCCTGTATCATTAAATAGCGGAACACAACTAACTGTCACTCGCTAATAGAGCGAGGGAATGAAAATATTCAATATTTTGATTCTTCCGAGTGGGAATCGAATTCACAACCGTCACGTTTACAGTCGCACGCCATGCTTTGTGCCTCTGCGCCACGGCTGCCTCTTGTGTAATATCAAAGCGATAAAATGAAAATGATTTAATATGGATCCACAATAACGTGAGTTTTTATAGTAGTGAAATATCACTTTTTCTGTATTCTTAGTTAGTGTAACATCGTTGTTTAATATACTACAGCCACTTTAGAAATATCTCAATTCGGTCCGAGAGTAATAATAAACTACTATGAAATAATTAACAATATACATCAACTTCTAAACTATACCTACGCGCACAAATTTAAAGAAATAAATAATAATAAAAAAATAATTATTATCTCATAGTAAAAAAAAAAACAATGAACGAATAATGGTAATTATCTATTTACTAGGTACTGTGCGACAGGTTGTAGGCTCGATTCCCACTAGAAGAAATGAAACATTTAATATTTTCAATTCCTCGCTCTGGTAACGAGACAAAGCGCGGCGTTATGATCCGCCACTCAACATGCATGTATCCGAATGGTAATTCGTCGGAAAGTGAGGAACGAAAGTGTCTTAATGAGAAAAAAGTGTCTTAACACTAGTATACTGCTATGTGTGTGATACAGTTATAGGGAAAAACTAAAATGATACATTTAATCCCTTTTTTTTTTAGCGCAAAACTATCAACAGGATTAGGAATAGAACATACTATAGATGACAAATTACCGGGAAGTGAACCCCTGACCATCCTCACAAGCAAGTGGGACGAATATAACAGACATGTGAATGATCTCATTTGTGCTATTGATGGGTGAGTTGTTTGTTTCAGTTTTGTATCTAATAAGCTAATGTTTTTTCTAATAGTCTAGTACTAAATTATCTAGTACTATATTACCAAAATGTTGTCGGCCTGTGTTATTAGTATATTAAAACTAATAACACAGGCCGACAGCATTTTGGACCCAGAAACGGGACTATACTTTTTCGACGGGTTTAGTGTGCTGAACACGAATCCGACCCCAGAATTGCACCATTAGCTCTGGTTTTGAGATAACCTAACCTAAAAGTGCAAAAATCGCCGTTTTGAGCGATATTTCAGTTCTTACCACATCGATGTTTTTTTCATTAGGTCTATACAGATCTTGGAGTGCATATAGCCCTAGCCCTTTTGAATGCTGTTAAGATTGCCCGAATGTCTCGTTTTATCTTTAAGATCTTTACACCAAGCTCTGTATAGGCCCCTAAGAAAGAAAAAAAAATTTTTTTTTTTCTTTTCGTGAAAGATACAATAAAAGCTCTCGGCTGGGAAGTGTAACCCCACCCGTATTATACCCCAGACGTGGCTCGATCCGACTATCTTTTGTTTTCTTCGATGGGACATGCATTGGCTGAGCAGCATTTTGATTCCTACAAAGAATTCGAAAATTTGGGTCTCAGAATGGTTTGCGTCAAGATACTGCCGGTTTTACTGGCGTGGTATACACAAATTGCCTGAAAAGTGTTCAAAATGTATAGAATGCAATGGAGAGTTTGAATAAAATGATTTTTACATTCTCGTTTAAAATTTGTATTTTATTTTTAAAAAAACCACTCACTTTATACCAGTATACATAGTAAATATATAAATATATTAGTCACCGTGCTACAATGTCTATAAATATTATCATATATAAGTAATTTAAAATAAAAATATGATTTTACAGAGTATTAAACACAGAAGACAATTCTCCACACATACAGCGGTTGGAAAATGTGTTGAAAGATGTCTCTAACGTCGTCAGTACTACTCAGCTTACGTCTTTTTGCTTAAATTGCAGGTACCTTCTTTATTTTAAACTTTTATGGAAACTAGATGACCCGTTGACGTGTATAATAAAACGCGTTGCCATAGCAACGTGTATGTCACTTTATAAATAGAAAAGTGTATATTATCTGTTATGCTTATTTTATTAAGTTAATGTATCTTTAAAATATTATTTAATAATAATAATAGAATTCCACACTTCTTATTTATAAACATTAATCTATACTTGTAATATAATCGTACCACGTAACATGGAATATATATAAGAAAAAATATTATTGGCGGCCTTTAATAAAAATACTAAAATAACCAACCTATTTTCCCTAAATACACTTTAATAATATTAGAAAGAAAAAAGAGCGGATGAAGCTGTACGGGGCCCTGTAATCTATATAAATAAATTAAATCAGCTTCACGCTGTATCCCGCACACAGTAGGGTAGGCAGAGGGACACTTAATGTCCGTCAATTCCGGAGGCATTGCATGTTGAGTGACGGATCTCAACGCTGCCCTTTGCACCGACACCAAAGAAATGGAAATATAATTTTAAATTCAAATAAATATTTCATTTGCTTAATCGGGATCGGGATCGAACCCACAACCAATCGGTTAACAGTCACACTTTGTGCCCCTGCGCCACGACAATAAAAAAGTTATATCAATTTAAAGTATGTTGTTCGACATAATTCCTACTTTGTAAAAGTGTTATTTTAAACAATTGTTTTATTGAATTGTCTTTTGTTGTGTGATATTGTTTGTATATTATTATTTGTATGATGATAGCAAAAAACTCGAGATTGTATGATTATAAAATAGAGCAAGACTTAGGATTCTCCAATGTAAGATGAAACTATCTCAAACAGCCACGTAGTGCTTGCAATATCTCATATAATCATCTATATTTTAACCCGAAATTTTTGCAGAACCGGAATTTATATTGCAAAAATTACGTATTTAGTGTGCGTGCAGTTACGGTGTGAAATAACAAATTTTGTTTCTATTAAATACGACAACTTTTGCAAACAAAAGAACATCAATTCCCAAAATATTTATTTTGGGAATTGATTTAGGATTCCGTACCTCTTAAAGAAAAAAGGAATCATTTTGTTGTCTGTCCGTCCGTCTGTCTGTCAGTCTGTCTGTCAGTCTGTCTGTCAAGAGCCTTTATCTTAGGAACGCTTGGAGATATCGAGTTGAAATACCAACCAAATACTCCCTATTATTTTTCAAGATTTAACCGCAAATGTGTAGTATTTGTTCAAATACTACCTGTATGTGCTAGCTGCGGTACGGTATAGGTACGGAACCCTAATAAGTCAAATACCTTAACGATAACCCGATAAGTTTAAATTTAAATTAAATATATTAAAATGCTGACTGTGGCTCAACTTTCAGAGATAAACATGTATAGTACATGTTACGGACGGACTTTTTTTTATAGATTTTTATTAACATTGATTTAATGTATATTTTTGTAAACATTGATTTTATGTGTCTCATCACACGTCATGTAAACGTTCAGGAAACCCATTTTTGGGTGACCTTTTCTTGAAACAACGGTATTCTCGTTCTCGTTCCGGTAACAAGGCCAAACGCGGTGTTGATTTTTACCACTTAATTGCCTCGAAAATTGGGTCATGTGCCCTCTGCTTACCCTGCAATATGCGGGTTAGAAGTTAAATCAATAAAAATATTTTTTATATAATTTATATAACAATTTCTTTCCAGAAATATGCTCCAAGAAGCCCACAGCAAGTTCTCTCAACTATCGGAATTATTAAATTTATGTAGAAGTAGATTTTCTATCGATTCAAATTGAACTTTGTACCGTCGCAGTCAAATTATACGATTAATTGGTAAATAATTATATATTTTTTTCAAATATATGGTATACCTATATATATATATACCGTCGCTTTTTTATATTATCATTTTTAATATAGAAAAAAATATTAAATATCTTTTTTTATTTAAATTTATTATTTTTTTATGTAAATGGAGTATGGAGCGATGCAATATCGTGGTCACATTATAAATGCGTAAACATTAAAATATCATTTATGTTTAAGCGTTAATCACATAATTTAGAAAAAAAACCACTAATGATGGCATAGTAGTTACAGAGAACCTAGTCCCAAGGCACTGCATTCTTCACTCCGAATGACGTGAGTGAAATTGACGTGTTGAGTGGCGGAATATGCCGCACTTTGTAAGAATGGAGAAAGAATGATTAATAGCCTCGAATGGGAACTTAAGAGGAGAGGCTTAGACGCGCCTTTTTAATAATCTATGAATGAAAACGGCATCCTAACATCGCCCACAATTTCGATCTCAGAGTTGAGAGCGGTTAATAAATACGGGCCTTAGTTTAATTACCATAACCGTTCAATACTTTTTAATAATATTGTAATAGTTTTTCTTCATTTTATTTAAGCGATGATATATGTACATTTTTTACACACAAACTATATATATTAACAATTTACTATTAACAAAAAAATTATAAACTATAATATAATTATTTATTTATAACTTATTCTTTATTTTAATTTGTTATTTATGTTTTTATAAGCACCTTGAGAATTCTCATTCGTGATGTTATTTTTATTTCGTTTAATAATTGTTTTTGTTCGTTAATTAATTTATTTATATAATTAATTCAACCTTATGAAGTTTTTGCCATTTTTTGTAATGTGCATCAGGCTGAAAGATTTTAACTAAATGAAAAAAAATATAAGTAAATAATATAATATAATAATCTAAAACTACACTAAACCAGCTTCACGCTGTATTCCTAGCGGGGTAGTCAGAGAGAACGGAGCGCCAAACGCTACGGTCTCTGCATACCTCTTTCGCCTCGTTCACTGTCATCAACCTCTTCATAGATGCCCTTCGGGGGACCTCATGATTTTTACATTCCTCCAGTATCTTTGATACTGTGTTTTCGAAGGTCAACAGAGATCTCCCTATATCTCTATCACTTTTCCGTCATAAATCTTTATTGCCATTCTTTCATCACTCATTCGTTCGACGTGCCCAAACCAGCTGAGCACGTTCTTTATTTTCACCGTGTCATCCTCTCTTATACCTGCCATTCTGTGTCTCTTCTTTCTTCTTATTCTTCTCTTGATCAGCTAAGCTGACTCCGCATATCCTACGTAGAGATCGCATCTCCAAAGTATTCATCATTCTTCCTCTCATTCTTCTTCAAACTCGCAGCTGTGCTGACGTTTCGCTGTCTCATCAATGCAGATAAGGCTCCGTTAACCCTGTTACCAGCAGCAACAAGCCTTTCTGCATGCATCTGGTATCTTCCATCTCTACTGAACATACTTCTCAAATAGCCCACTTCATTCACCTGTTCTAATATCTTACCATTTATTTCTTCATTTCTTTCATATTACCATATACATAATAGTATGTAATACCAATATATTTCTTTCATTATTCCTTATATTATAGCTTTATACATACATATAGATAATTTTTAAAGAATTTGTAATTTTTTATATGAAGAACAAATAATTATCATTTGATGAGAGTTTTTAAGTAATCGTTAGTCATTGTCATGTGGATTGATTCATAGTTTTGCCATTATATTAACAGAAAGTGATCTTATTATTCTTTTTTTATTATTTCCATTTATATTATTTATTCTTAATGCTTCCCGAAACAAAATAGTTAAGTTAAAAATTACTATTTAATCAATGATTCCATAGTTAATGTATTTTATATTAGGCCTTTACGTATGGATTTAACTGGCTTGCCAGCATCCAGCCATTGCGATAAGCCGATTATAGTAGAGAAAAGAGAATTTTTCATATCACAAGATTAAAAAACCCTTCATTATTTTGCCAGTTAAGTAGTGTAACGCAGTAGTCTTTACTCAATTCGTGAAGTACCCACCGTTCAAGCTTTTCAATCTTCCCAATTTGCTTCAAGTCAATTAAAATAGTTTTATCACTAACATTGCAGTTAACGAAACAAATACTTGTGTAATCTAAAATCTAATATTCAAACAACAATATTAAATGTTTCATTAGTTTAATGAATTAAACTTCGTAATAAACTTTATAAAATATTTCGCATAAAATTATAATTGTTTATAATTTTGACTGTGACTGTACCTGTGTCTAGTCCCAATTGTACAAAAGTATTTAACTAATTAGAGCAATTTGTAAAATATATTTATCTTCAATTTATTTATGAAGTTCCTTTCGAAATGCTAAATTAAAAGTAAAAATAGCGTCCTTTAATATTAAAGTCATTTACAATTTAATTGGTTTAATCAATTTAATTGTCAATTTTCTTTGTCAAATTGCAAAGTTAATTATTGATTATCTATTGAATTTGAATATTTCAAAAACTTATAAAAAAATTTTTATATGATAAACTTTGTGTGTATTGATTATCATGCATTTTATATTGTGATTGGTTTAATAAATCATTTAATTATTTATTTCTCTAAGCAATATAATATTTAAAAACTTACAGTTAAAGAACAATAAGAATATTACAAAAACATAAAGTGTATTCTTATTAATTATGATTTTTTGCAATTTGACTGATGATAAATGAAAGCATATTTCCTCTGCATAAGACCCTTGAAAGGAACTTCATTGTCTTCCAAGACTGACTAATAATTATATTTTGGTGATCGACGCCTTAAATAATTTGCTAGATTTTTCCAATAATGGGTTTGTTTTCTTTATTCGTTACAATAAGCTCAATTAACAGTAGTTTAGTTACTTAATGTTGATTTGTAATTAGATTTTTTTTACTTTATTCAAATTTACTATTACTTACGTGTCTCGAAATTGTGAAAAGTTTGAAAAAAGAAAAACGGTCAAAACTTGTGAAAACTTGTACTATATATAAATATTAAAAATTTATTTTGAATGATTATCAAGTTGTGTGACAGCCATTTTATGATACTTTCCTTGTATAGAAAAATTAAATTCGATTTGCATATTATATAGTGCAAGTTAAATAGTTATTTACAGATAATGCATTTCGTTATGTTAGTTTTAATGAGTTAAATTGTAATATTATTATTTCTTTCAACTGATAAATCAAGAAACCTAAATGAAAATATTGAATTTTCTTATAAAAGATTATTATAGTAGGAAAAGGATAAATTCTTGTTATTTTTATCACCGTCACGGCAGAACTCAACGCCACGCTTGCCTCGACACCAGAGCGAAGAAATGAAAATATAAAATTAAATACATATTTCATTTCCTCGAGTGGGGAGCGAACCCACAATCAGTCGCATTTTACAGACACACACTTGAGCCCCTGCGCTTGTATATGCTAATATATATTTTTTTCCGCGTTAAAATTTTCATACTGAATTTAATATATTTTTTAATTAAGTTAAGTATATGAATAACACTTTATAATTAATATAAAATAAATTAAACTAGCTAGTTAATACATATGCAATTATGGATAATAAAATTGTTGTTTTTTATAATCGATTGATCTATTTAATAATAATGAATAGCATTGTATTATATTATAATATTTTAAAGTGTTATTGACACACTTGGGTTTATAAACGTTTTGTTAATTCTTTATGAAGATTTTTACATAACTATCAATAAAAAATGCAATGTATTATAATTGTATGAAAATTTCGACGTAGCTCGATAATAATGTATAACTCAATTTTGTACTTCGCGCTTACTTTAACTTAATTATTACTTTGTAGATGTGCGGGTTCAAATCTTACTATAATATTTTTTTATATGAAATTTCAATAAATATTTTTCGTTTTTGTATAAACTTTAATTGTATTTCATCATCAGAATATAAATCGTACTACTTATATAAGAATCTCCATTTTAAATAATCAATTTTGATACTTTTACAGGTTTGTAACACAATAATACTATTATTTGATCGTTGATGTGAATACAAAGACGTAGTTAGGAATATTTCCTTTTATTAAGACTTATAGTTAGTTGTATAGGATTCATATATATATATTTTGTCACGCTGTATCCCGCACACGACAGGATAGGCAGAATTAATCTAGTGTTAAAACCGCAGTTCCCGCAAATTCTCGACCCATTGCGAGTGAGGGACACCAGAGCGATTTATCCTCGATTGGGAATCGAACTCTTTCTTTTTTATTTTCTATATTTTCTTGAATGTTATTATAATTATTAAATTAAATGTAAGAAAATAATTGAAAGTAGTTACTTTTTTGCTATTTGTACAGGTGGGTCAAAGGCGTGCGAATTTCAAAATCGAATTGATCATGAGAGGGATGCGGGAGCGGGGCGCGGGTATTGGGGATAGGTAGCTTGGTTCTCGGAAATTTAGTCACCATGGCGCTCCATGGTTTCTCCGGTGAGCAGTTCAGCCCACCTGTATTTTAGGTTCAATATTTATTTTAACGTAATTGTTTTTCAATTTAAATATGAGTATTTTCATTATTCTGATTTATTTTAAAGTTAGACGTAGTTAACACTGTTGATGCACACTTTAGTTTGTATGTTGTGTTAACTTATGTTAAAATAGAATATAAGTTAGACACACGCTTAGAATACCTACTATATATATAGTGCGCATAAACGGTTTAAATACTTGTACTAGAATATATTTTATACAATTTTATGCTGAGATATCTATAAGTTTATTAAAATGTGTCATTGAATCTAAAAGTTGTTAGATTCGAATCTCATTTTTTTTATCTAATGCTTTATTAAACAAGGCAGGTTAAGGCAGAGATAATCTAGTGTTAAGACACTCCGTTGAGTAGCGACATTCAACGCTGTGCTTCTTCCAGTAGGACGGGAAAATGAAAATAATTCATACCACATAGTAAAGCATCCTGTTTTCACGCTACGATGGTCTCAGTGATTGATGGTTATGTATTTAAATTGATGAACAATGCAGAACAGAGTGACTTAACACTAGGTTCTTTCTTCGTATAAAAAATACTTAGACTTATGAAATATCCTATCTACGTCTAAATAATTTAATATGTAAGATTATTTGTTAAGTTTTGTATATACATTTATTTTATGGTATACACACTAAGCTTGAATATTTGTTCTCTCTTATTAAATATAGTAATATATGAATGTTTATTTTGTATATATTGTATAGTAATCAAACTATTATTGAGTGAAAATGTTAGAATAACCGCGATGTTTTTGTAGATTTTTTAATGATCGATACGGTTAGTTTTCGTATAGTGGAATTAAGTTTATTACGTTGAAGTAAAACGAAACGTCTTAACATTAGAATAAAAAATGAGCTTTCAGAAAATATATATATTACTGAAAAATAAGAAAAATGATTATTTATAAACATTAATCCGTATTAAGAATCTGATCATTCGATCCTTTAATAATTCTACAAAACACCGGTTTTTAGAAGTTTTTTTTCCACCTATCTGTAAAATATAAAAAAATATTTTTAGGTTTGGGCCTGTACGATGACGTCAACGTTATTTAGGGAATAAAAAGAAACTATAATTTTGTATCAAGATTAGTTAATTTTTATTACCTATAGGTTTGTTTTATTTCCGTCATATTAGTTGTTTCTTTTTTATATATTTTTTATTCTTTACTCTTTACTACCGTTGACGACTTTATCTATAATGCCTATTGTGTACATTAAAGCTAAATTGGATATTTTAAAATTTTCTATATTGATTCTGAATACGTGTACCTTAAACGTCAAAATATATGTATAAATAAAAAGTGGATTCCGTTAATTTTTTTTTAATTTTATGATTAAAGAAGTCCTCATTTTTCTTTCCTTGTAAATTTCTAATATAAGTTTTCCAGCCTCATTTATGCCACATGTCACAATACTAACCTAGCACTCTCTCGTAACCGCTTCGCGGAGATCTGATCTGTTTAAATCGCCACTTATTATTATTTTTTTATTCCCTCTTTATTTTTTTACTACCTAAAACGGCTCTCTCCCAAAACACATGGAGTTCGCCTAATGGAGCTGAGGATACGCTTCGTTTTCTCTGACTACCCCGCTAGGAAATAATGCTAGATTAGATTAGGTCCTAATTTTTTATGGCAAAAGAAAAGACTATTGGTACTTCTAATACTCGTTTATTCTAGTTCATTATTATACATTAATAATTTCGTAAAAATAGTCTTAAAAAATAAAAACTTAGAAGACTATTTAACAAATAAGCACTTAGAAGATTTTGTATTAAATATAATAAATTATTTATTTTTCATATATTGTAATCTTAGACTTGATTTAATTTCTTTTTCTGGTTATATATCAATTAGTTTGTTGTCTACCATTGTCTTGTGTCAACACATGTTTAAAAAAAAACCAGGTGAATTAAACATCACTTTGTTGTATTTCTAAAAAAAAATCACTTCCAACATTCACAAAATCTGTCGATATCATTTTCGCTAATACAATTCAAATTATCAGTTTTGATCATGTCCGATGCTTTTTCAGCAATCATTACCACTGATGCATGTGTGTTACCACTAACTATTGAAGGCATGATACTAGCATCTACAACCCTTAGGTCTTTTACGCCCCTAACCCTTAGTCTTGCATCGAGCACCCCTTTTTCTTCAGGCCCCATTGGGCACGTTCCAGAAAAATGAAATTGGGACGCTGCCATATTTAAAACATAGCATTCCCAATACTCTTGACTACCGAATTCAATATTTGCACATTGTTTTACTTTAAAATCGACGATTTTTGCGTCAACACTTCTAAAATATGTGGAATCTACAACCTTCGCAAAGTCTTTGACACATTTTGCAAAATTTGTTATATCATTCTTATTAGAAAAATAACCTGTTGACATAAGTGATACTGTGTTTTCGAAGGTC
>FAPP01024230.1:0-11239 GCA_001485965.1 Heliconius ismenius | reverse complement strand
AGTGGCAGAACTCAACGCCGTAGGTATTAAGAAAAGTTGTCGATTTATAGGTAATTATTACACCAACTAAATTTGAACTTCCTACCCCGCAGGTGGGTCCAGCGCCAGTAACAACATTCCCCCCGGTGCTAGTGGTACCCAGCACAGGTATGGGTTACGCCGCCATGCCGATGTACCCTGCCCCTCAGCCTGTACCCCAACAGCAGTACCCGCAACCACAACAACCGGCTATCACTGCTGAACAATTGCAACAGGTAGGTAGAAAAAGTAATTTTAAAAATATACATGTCCCAAAATGTATATCGATGTACCCAGCCTATCGATGTATCCCCATAACAATATTCCAAGCCGAAATAAACACCGCCGCACTCGCCGCTGAACAGTTTCAATAGGTTCGTAAGAAAAATATATGTAACCCACTCCACCCCTAGGTGGGTCGAACATTTAACAACGTGCCAACGGAGCATAGTAGTGCCTATAATATAATCGGAGAAGGAGCTTGTGCGAAGTATCTTAATAGAAACCTTTTAGGAAGTGTCGTCATGCTAAGTTCCCAAGTTCTTTTTGCCTAACCAGCTAAGTGCAAGATGCAGAGAAAAAAACAAATCCTGGAGTATGCAGTAGCGCAGCGGCACAGCGTCTGACTGTATCTCGCCACGTTTGTGCCTTGAGAGTCCCCATTTGGAGTAAGAAATTGTTATCAACTTCTCGCTCTTCTAAAAAACAAAGCGCTGCGTTGAGTCCGCTCAGTACGCAATGTCTTAAAAAATTGTATGGTGTGTGAAGAATGACTATCTTACGACTAGATTCCCTCTGCCTGTGCCATATGTAGGATACAGCGTAAAGCTGAAAAAATAACAAATTTATCTTAATGTTACAGATTGAAGAAATGTTTCCAAGTATCGACAAAGAAGTCATCAAATCAGTTTTGGAAGCAAATCGCGGGAACAAAGATGCAACTATAAACTCCTTATTACAAATGTCAGAATAAATATACGGTTCATTTAAATTCGCCTGAAATAAAAAGCAAAAATGTAATGCATTGTATAAGTATTTATTCAAAATGGCCGATTTATTCTAAAGAATAATACAGATTATAAATGTATTCGGCTTATATTTATTTTTATGTATAGTCTGTGATTGCAACTAACGTGCTTTTATTATTAAAAACGTTAGCGATTTTTTTTATCGTACTAGTAAAGAAAATTTTATTAAATATGGAATTATTTTTTTTTTTTTTTTTAACTGACAGACATCTTAAAAGATTTTCATCCTATATCCAAAATAAAACAGAGAAATACATTAACAGTACTATTGGTGTGTGTGCAGTACACACATGGCATGTCCATCCCACCGATGCAATGATTCAAAAATACAATATATTCGTAAATATGTATAAAAATATATCCACACCTACCAATTACAAATATTAATTACGACATAATTTCGGAAAAACTACCGTCATATTAGAAGAAATCTGCTAGGTTTTTGTTGATGCGTTTTGTTTCTATTAGCGTAGAAAGTTGTGACGTAAAAAGAGAATAATAAATGCGTGTTGATCATCATGGTTAACCCTACATAATATAGTGAAAAAGTTGAATGAAAATGAAAGCAGCACGAAAATGTCGACGTCAAAAGAAAGAATATATAAAAAAATGTTTCTTTGCAGTGTTAAAAAATCAAAACAAGGCTCTCATAGGAGAACTGAATCCATTAAAAGTATTGCCAACAAAAAACAGGATGAGGTACAGCGGGACAACTTGTTTACAATATAAATGTTTTAAAAAAATATGTACTATTATAAGATTATCGATAACATTGTAATAGTAATTTGGCATTCTTTTAAAACATAACTTCACAATAAAATTTTGCAAATCACATTAGCCTTTATAAATAAAACACATTTGAATCTGCACTTGCAGACGTCTATTAAGATTTAATTGTCATTCAAAAAGTATAGGTGCAAAAGTACCAATTTAATCTCAATTAAAATTATAATTCATACTTCTATATATTAATAAATCTATTCCAATACACTTATTACATATTTTAATTACTAGTTTATTTAGCACATTTTTAAGAAAATGCATTAAACATATCTTTGTTTAGTTTAAAAACTTTTGAAAAAAACTAGAGAATCGCGGGCTCAAATTCAGGTAACATTTTAAAAAGATTTTATAGTATTTTTTATACTTTTTTTATTAAGTGTAAATAACACTAAATTTATTAAATGAAGCTTCATTGAAATTACGTCTAAATAGTTTTCGAATTATTAATATATCTTTTGTTGTTTCACTTCTATTAAAAAATATAATCAAAATAAAGCCTTATAAATAAATTGTATATTCTAAGAGTTCATTTTTTTATATAATTAATGTTCATTAAATAGACATTTATAGAATTTGTACCAATTCAAGACAGTAGTACTCATATTAGTAAATAATAAAATATTTGTCTTACTAATAATTTAAATCAGAGACCTACCTACTTATTATTTTTAACATATTTATTAATATTATTTTACCTTTTCATTTGTAACAGATATATTTATTGGCACAATTATAAGTGTAATTATTTATGGTAAAATTAAAATATCTTAGAATAATATCTTATGTCATTTTGTTTATTACAATGCTACTTACCGAATGACTATACAGCTTTTTGCAAATACTGAAATTCTTGTCAATCAAACATTACATTGATTTATAAATCAATGTAATGTTTGATTAAAAAATCTTAAGAATTGATTTAATTGGCGGAATTCAACCGCGCTTTACGTCATTATCAGAGATTACCAGACACCATAAAATATTTAATTCCCCCGAATGGAAAGCGAACCCACAACATTTCATTGTTACAAAAATTCAGAATCAAACTTTATTCAACTAATTTAAAATTGTATACTTTTTTAAGATATTTAATAATATTAATTGAAAAGACTCGGAAGAATTGGTTACATAAAATATTATAATTAAACAAGTTTTTTTCTGAGAGGCGGGTGCCGTCGTGGCGCACCGTTTGGATTCCTACTCTTGAGACTAAATTATCCTCACTTGGATAATAAAAATTAGGCGGTGCGTGGGAAACCTAGTGTCTTAACACTAGGTTAGTTAAAATAGTTTTTTTTTCTTTACATTCTTCTCTTTAATATTCTTCACTTTCCTTTTTTATAGCGTTAGAAAGAAATAAGTTAATCCTAATATAAAGCTTCACGGCTAATTTGTGCCAAAATCATTTGCTATCAACGATTTGCTATTATTATTAATAATTGTTGGTATTAATTTCTATTTTGTTAATTATTTTGAATATACAATGTATAAATAAATTATATTATTTATCCTTAATTGTTGTTTTATTTGAATTACCTTTTCTGTAGGTTTATAATATTTGTGTCATTATTTTTTATTACTTTTTTTACTGTTCTTACAACTGTTAGCTTTTAGTCAAGGTATAACAATCAATTGAAATTGATGATTGATTAATTTATAATAATAAAAATGTTTTTAATAAAATTTCATTTTATTAATATACTACTTAAATGATGATTTTGTATGTTAATTATATCATTAGGTTTTTTCTTAGCTTCACGGTGTATCCCGCACATAGCAAGGTAGGTACAGGGAACTGTAAAGACTCCAATTTAGTAATATTAATACAATATACTTTTTATATGATTGGAGAATAATAGAGTTTATAAAAAAGAGAAACATCGATATATACACATGTATTACAATCAGAATTCATAATCAAGCTACACGTTTCTTTTTCTTCTTAGTTTCTTTCTCTACTTTCTTTTCTTTAATACTCTCTGTTTTCCGTTTAATTTTACTCACTTTTCCTATTACGTCTTTGAACCTGTCATCCTTTTTCATTAAACTCTTGTTGACTTTCTTTAAATTATCTTTAATAGTTTCATCTATGTTTTCCATCTCGCTCTTTTGTATGGAAATTGTATTTTCTTCTCGCTCGCTCTCACTTATTTGAGCTTGGATCTGCTTTATTTTAGCTAATTTAGCTTTTTTGGCTGCTTTTATCCGTTTTCTTTTCATTTCTTCTAACCTGTGGAATTTTTAAAAATGGTTTTATAAAAGAATATACAGCTAATTATATTTTCCAGCACAATATTAACGAGTTAAGTGAGACAAATTACAATATTACGTTCCATCTATAAAATATTGACTTAAAAAGTCTTAAGGCATATGTTATGAGTGAATCTAGTGTTCATTTTTTTATATGCTAATATTTTCTACACTGTGTTTTTACGTACAATTGTATTTAAATTTAAAACCTACCCTTCTTCCATAGCATCAGGATCGACTCCAGCCATGATCCATCTTTTAATTTTATAATTCTTTTTTCGTTGTTCAAATTCCTCGTTATCTAACTGAGCTTCTTGTTCACGACGCGTTACGCTGACTGTTGTGAAAACTTTGACAGCTTCGTCATCTGTAAAATTTATACATTTATAAATATATATTAAGACAAATTCTTTTTTGTCGAGGCCATAATTACTCTGGGGCACTATATAGTACATAGTTGTGTATTCGGTTCCCACTCGGGGGATTTTATTCCCCCGAGGAATTTAATATTTTCATTTCTGAGTGACAGTGTCTGAACACAAGGTTCCCTCTGCATACCCTGCTCTGATATACATAATACTTTTGAATTAAAATAAACTTATTTAAATTTTGATTAACTATGACTATTACTTAATTAACTATGACTATAACTTATTGGTTCAACCAATAACACTTTTAATAATTATTTATCTTACCATCAATTTTATATTCACTCAATTTCGTTTTTATCTGATCTTCAATCTCCCCGAGCCTCAGTATGTCGTATGGAGTAATGAGTGATATCGCCAAGCCTTCACGACCGGCACGAGCCGTACGACCCACCCTGTGTGAACAAAAACACAAAAAAATTACAACAGGACATTCGTAGCACAGGAGCCCAAGCGTAACTGTAAACGCGACAGGTTGTGGGTTCGATTCCCCCTCGAGGAAGTGAAATATTTAATGATGCATAGTTCCGCCATTCAACACACGATGCCTCTAGAATTCGACAGCAAATTAGGAACGGAAGTGACTTAATGGGAATGAAGTCTTAACATTAGAGTCCTGCTATTTGCAGGGTAGCGTGAAGCAAAAGAAAATACCTACCTATGTATATACTCCCTGGGTTCCAAAGGTAACTTATGATTTATGACCAAATCCACAGAAGGTATGTCCAAGCCTCTTGCCGCTACGTTGGTTGCTATTAGCGTACATTTTAAATTACTACGAAACTGTGTCAACGTTGACACTCTTTCCTTTTGCCTCATGAAGCCGTGGAGGCAGACGTTGTCCATGCCTATTGCGTTTAACATCATTGATAATACTTGACATTCCCTGGAAAATAGTATAAAAAAATCAGCTTCACGCTCTATCCCGCACATAGCAGGGTAGGCAGGGGGAACATAGTGAAAAATATCATTGACTTATTTATTATAAATATATTTCAATACTGTTATTATCATCAAATTAATACAGGTAGTTTTTAACACGTGGCTATCAAACAGCGTTTAAATGTTTTAACCAATGAAGCTATACATTCTCGTAATACTGTGTAGGCTTATCTTTTTACATTGCTCATCTGGTGCAACAAAGACGTAATTGAAATAAGAAAAAATTGCAAAGAAAACAGGACAATAAATGCGGGAAAACTATTTAAAAACTTTGTGCTAATATTAGATTTTTAATTACGTTTATTTACGGCCTCACTATCGACAAAATAAATCCCATAGTTTTAAAAACTATTAAAAAATACTCACTTCTTAGTATCAGTAAAAACAATAACATGTGAACTAGGCTTGCTCTCCCTGTACTTTCTTAACGTTTGTACCAAATATACGTCTCTGGCGTACGCCGGACACACTACGTAACGTTGGTCCAGTGTGTTTACTGTTAGTGTTGTGTCAGATTCTGTCCATGTTATTAGTTTCTGTAAAAGAGGGTTTTATTTACCTTCACTCTTATATTCTGCAGGTTTATAGAAGGGTAGACCGAGAGTATTAAGGTATTTAAGACTATATTTTTAATCAATGTTTGTCACCACATATAGGTGTCCTATAGTTTTTAACTTTTTTTAAAGTGTTATTCCACACTTAGGAAAGAAAAATATTTATTAAAAAAACGTGTAAAAATCTGATCGTAACAGGATTTGAACCCGCGCCTGACGGTCCCCTAGAAGTGCGAAATCCCGCTATGTTCAAGTTTTTACACGTTTTCTCAATAAGTATTTTAGGTGGCCTATAACCTTGTAAACCTTTACTCTAGTGCCTTACATAATGTAGTAAAGCACTAGAAATACTGTAGTGTAAAAACACTTCATTACTTACTTTACTTCAAACAATATTTCGCTATGATGTTTTTTTGTAGCTTACTGCTGTGTGTGACGCTATGTAGGATACATATACACAGAGGAAGCCTGGGAATCTAGAGTTAAAACACTCTGTTCCCTTTACCCATTTTTCGCGGAACCCTGTAGGCATTGTGTGTTGAGTGGCGAAATCGGCGTCGCGCTTTACATCTTTACCAAAGCAAGGAAATAAAAATATTAAATATTTCATTTCCTCGAATGAGGATCGAACCCAGAACTTGTTGAGTTTACAGTTGCTTGCTTGTGCCTGATGTTTCACTATCATAAAGTACATTTTCTATAAAAGAAACAATTAAAATAAAATATGTATACGGGAAAAAATAACTGACTTACATCTGCATTTAAAGGCAGCAATTTAGATTCTTTAACATTTTCAGTAATGGTGGCCGAAAAAAGCAAGTTCTGTCGAGTCTTGGGCAAAACTTCGAAAATAGTTTCAAGGTCCCCTTGGAATGATTCACTGAAGAGCCTGTTAAAAATAAATATGTTTTAGCATCGCACTGTATCCTGCACGTAGCTGGGTAGGGTAAGCAGAGGGGAGCTGGTAACCTCAACGCCGCGATTATCTCATTACCACAAAGTATGGAAGTCAAAATATATCAATCCCCCGATAAAGAGTCAAACTCACAACCGTCGCATTTACAGTTTTACCCTTTGGGGCAAACCCTAGTATAATAACAGCCTCAATTATTTTTATAAGAAATAAATATATATTTAAGATTAATTAACTGAAATAATCATAACAAGGTAATGCCAGATAATTAAAGTTACAATCTTCAAATTAAATGTATCACAGTCGATTTATGGTCAGCTACCTGGCCAGGCATGACCACCATTGTTTGAGGTATTGTGGATAGTTTAAAAAATTTTTCCTATTAAACTGAACCTCTTCTGGCTATCAAAACTCCTAAGTTCATAATATATTCATTTGCTGTGCATTTGGGCAACAAGACAATGCTCACTATGACTTCTTCCATAGCATGTTTATTCTACATTCTGCCTGCACTGCTGTATGTGAGTTACAGTGTGAGGCTAAATTTTTTTACCTGTCAGCTTCATCCAACACTAAATATTTAATTTTCTTCAAACTAAATGTGTCACAGCCTGATATATGGTCAGCTAGTCGACCAGGCATGGCCACTACTATGTGAGGTCTTTTTGATAGTTTCAAAGATTCTTCCAGTTGATCTGAACCTCCTGTTACTATGCATACTCTTATTTTTAATGGCTGACCCAGTATTTGAAATTGATCTGCTATCTGTAAAAATTTTAATCTTTTAATTAAATAAATTTTACTTATATAACAATTGAAAGTTTATTATGACTTCCATTAAAGTTTTCCATTACTTAATTATTAATTAATTAGTAGCAGCAGCAGTAAGTTCTTTCAGTCTTTTTTAAATAATGTAAATTTGTAGTATAAGAAATAGAATAATTCACCTGGTAAGCAAGCTCATGTGTTGGAGTTAGCACTAATGCAAATATACCATAAGGATCTTCTGCCAAATTTTGTAGAATAGGTAAAGCAAATGCAAATGTTTTTCCGGAACCTGTCTTAGCTGCTCCTACACAATCAAGACCTTCGAGAATTTTCGATATACACCCTTTTTGTATTGGAGTCGGGCTTCTTATTCCTATAAAATCATGAATGTTACTAATTTTCTAATCTTGTAATTGTAATAACCTCTTATAATTACAAGTCGTTCTTACCAAGGGTAAACAATTGCTTTATAAGCCACGGCTTGACACCTAATTCAGCAAACTGTTTTCCATCGTTTTCATTCATATTTGCTTTTACATTCAATTATTTGAAATAAAAAATGTAACGCCGAACACGTTGTTTTGTTTATTATGATAAAGGCTTTAAATGTCAATGTCATCTGTCACTATTTGGTGACAGCCAGTCGATGTTGTATTTTTTTTTCAAAGAACGTAAAGACCTACTTTGAAAAAAAAATAAGAACTAAGATCTACTGAGTAGTATGGTTAAAGCAGTTAAAACTTAAAAGTCGATATTGTTTTATCTAAAAAAATCTAAAGTCCAAGCGAAGTGAGAATGTGAATGTGAATGGTAGTGGGTTCGGTTCGTTTCCCACTCGGAGAAATTCAATATTTAATATTTTCATTTCTTCGCTCTGGTGTAAAAGTGCGGCGTTCTGCTACTATACACGCAATCCCTCCAGAATACTGCGGAATGTGGAGATTGAAGTATCTTAAGATGAGGCTCCCTTTTACCCCTCTTTCTGCTGGGATACAGCGTGAAGCACAACACACAATTTGATGATGATGATATTTATACAAAGTGTTTTTGTCATCACCACTTTGAATAAATCCACAGTTTTAACTACTCTATAAAATCCTAATACAATTAAAGCAAAAAAGATTATGCCAAAAATGAAAATTAATTTTTACAACTCATGTCAATTCATTCTCGACGGTACATCACTATTGATACAAACGCGGATCTGATGAACTCACGACTTTCATTCAAATCATTCAGTCACACGAAGTTCACGAACACGCACCGTGCGAGTGATAATTTGGTGAATTAGTGATCATGTTGTGTGATTAAATAATAAATTGTAATTTATCATATCCTGCATTAATATAGCTTCGTCTACATTAACCGGCTAATTAAAAACACAAATTAATTAATAAAAATATATCTATTAAATTAGTATTGCAAGTATATCACTGTTATAATAGAAAAGTGAAATAGCTTACTGTTAAGTACCGAGAAAATGCACATTTGAAATCACTATCTCCAATTAACGCCTTTCTATACAGTTTTTCTGTTAACACATTTATTTTGATTTTCGGTATACGCTAAGTAAGTTATATTATTTTTATTTTATTCAGTAGGTAGATTTTATTTTATATTTTGTTTTATTTATTTGTCGTTAGTTGATACTAGTATATCGTTTTAAATAAATAAATATTTAATTTTTTACATTAGAAGTGCTTCTCAATAGATCGAAGGGCGGTTATAGAGACTAAATCTATTTATAAATAATCTTTGGCAGCAATGAGTATATTACATAGTATATTTTAGCTTACATGTTGGTACAGCAATAATGCATTAGATCTATGATAGACGACACCAATTACTTTGAAGTGCGTCAACATATTTAATTTATTTTGTATTGCTTTGTTTAGTTTTATATTTATAGGACGCAATATTTTTGTATACATAATATAACCGGCAAGTGCCATAGTTTATATTTTAAAATAAATAATAATTTGTCTACAGGCACATTTGAATCAAAATGAGTTTATTCAAAACTGTGGTGAGTGCAACTGTTGCCAGTGGGAAGATAGGATTTAAAAACAGTAATGTAAGTAAACAATATCTTTAATTAGTTTACACTGTATCCCGCATATAGCAGGGAGGCAGAGGAAACCAAGTGTTAAGACACTCCCTCCACTTTTCGCTGAATTTTAAGCTGAAATTATTGAGAGGCATAACTTGACGCTGTGTCTTATTACCAGAACAAGGAAATTAATAAATTTAAAAAATCTTTTCCTTGCGTGACAATTGCACTCAAAACCATCATGTTCACAGTACATGCGCTGTGCCACTGCACCTCAATATATTTAATCTTTTAAACAATAGAAACTGATGATTTAATTTTTTTTTATAAAAATAAATAATAATTATTAAAATTATTTATAATGATTCTATTGACATAATTTCTTTGTCCTTGAATGAAGTATTTATAATTAAAAGTGTTATAATTAGATGACCATAAAATATATTGACAAATAAAACTTTTGTTTTCGTAACCTCATTTATGACAATAGAGCTATGGTATATATTATAGAACTGCAATAAAAAAGACAATACCAATTTATCGATTATTATTAGATTTTAACTATTGTGTTTTCATTAAATTAAACTTGGTTATAACCATATATAATATGTATTTATCTACTTAGCACCAACTACAAATGCTTGTGTCAGTCTATTAAATCAAATTTTGGCTCTTAAATGACGAAACAAAATATTATTAAAACATTATTCACATTCTATACATAATAGACCTTCAATATCTAATAATAATATAAGCTGATAACTGTATGCGTAACATAGCTGCATAGATAATGTACCGCATGTTTACCCTCTAATGCATAGTAACATTGTTTAAACACAACAAATGGCTCTTTTTTTCATGTATTTTCTATTTTTTGTATTAACACTGACATTTGTTGTGACTTTACTTAATTTCTGTTTATAAATGATAGGAGTGGAATATTTTCACTTTAGTAACAAGTTGTTTAGTTCCACCACTCGATATGGAATATCATTTCAATAAATCGTTAATTATATCGGAAATCATTTTGTTCGCAACAAGAGATAATGCATATTTTGATTTGATAAAATATAAATGTATAAATGATTGCATTTTTTAGAAATTTTTTTTGTAATTGCATATTTTTATTAACTTTACGCAATATCCCGTACTTAGCAAGGTAGGCAGTGGGAACCTGGGAACCTTTTGTAAAGACATTCCATTACCCACTTTCCGCCGAATTCTGGAGATATGGCTTTGAGTGATGGAACTTAACGCCGCGCTTCGCCTCGTTACCGGATCGAGGTAATGAAAATATTCCATTTTCGCTAGAGTGGGAACGAACCCACCACCATCCACTGCGCCACGAATTATTAAATGCTAAATTTAACTTCAGAGGAAAATTTTCCTAAACATCTACGTAAGTAATACAATGCAGCTCGTTACTTGGTAACCGGGCACGTGATGTATCAGAGTGCTCGTGCTATAATAACGCCGCTTATGTATTTACTAGCGGACGCGCGCAG
>FAPP01024221.1:333-14379 GCA_001485965.1 Heliconius ismenius | reverse complement strand
CTTTATAAATAAATAAATAGTACATTTTAATGCTACAGTAAATAGTAGGCGAAACACGCCTACGGATGCGGGCACACCACAAGAGGTCGCAGGTTCTATCTTTTTCGCACGGTTCACGGATTGATGATAAAGACATTTCCCGGTGCGGTTAACACCAGACACGTTCGATTTGTGTAACACAATATAGGCGGAGATAGAATCAACAGAGTGATTTGACACTCTTCCTCAATAGTTAGATGGATGTACCTATAGATAATTAAACATTTTATTTAAATGGTTTATTAAAAAAATATATACCTGCATTTGTATTTAATATAAAGTGCCTACCTACTTTAATAGAAATTAGCTATACTGACCAAAAATTTAATTAGACCAAAAGAACAGGTGATGAGGCTGAATACTCGAGTGTCCTAATCTTTTAGTATAGACCATTCGACCGCATGATTATTGCCCAGTGAAGTGTTTATTATGAAGATATTATACAAAAAAATGCCAAATGTTGAGATAATCGGTACTCGTCCTCTTTGAAACTTGGCTTCAGAAATGACTTGAAAAGTAATCGAAAGTAGGTACTTTAAAAGTTACAATCAGGATGATATCATTTCTAAGACGACGATAAGAGATGCACCGCTCCAATGAAAGCTAGTCTTAGAAATAAAAGCTAATAAGTTGGTACATTTGAAGGGTCTATTCAGTTAGCGTTTACCCTACCATTAAGAAAATCCAGTTGGGCTCTGCATGGGAATGTTCGGGGGGTCAACGTCATTGGGTACTTGTCCCGGTGAGCAGTGCGTATTATTATTTCGATATTAGTTTTTATTTTAGGGTCTCGGAGCCGGTCTGCGCGCCCCCTCGCTCGCCGCGGCCGGCTGTCGGCCTCGGTTCCATCTCGAATCGCCGATTGCGAATCGAGAATCGCAGATGGACCAATTCGCGATTTTTTTTTATAGTTTTCCAAATGAATTATAGTTTGATAATATAATAACTGTTAGAATAATGTGTCGTTAATAACTGATCACTCATCGTCTGCTATCGTTATATAATTATCAATTAATATAATATTTTAATAAATATATATAATCCAAATAGAATAATAAATATGTATATCAATTGGATACAAGAATAAAAGTGCAAAAATGAACGTTATACAAAAATATTTCAAGAGTATTTAACAATAGAAATATTTATATTAAACCCTATAATTACGCACCAAGTAACAAGATTCACACAGACTCATCCCCGTCGTAGTTGTTCAAATAGCGCAATTTCTCCATACAAAACATAATGCTTTTCACCCTCTCAGTCGCGACGTGTTTCTTTATATGGCATTAAACAATATTGCAATAATATATCCGAATAAAATATGCAAGAACCAGAGACCAGCCGCCTCAGGACCGGTTCTCTCGATCAATCTCAAGCATTGAAAACGCGAAAGCTGTGGCCGGTGCGAATTTCACACCAGTCTAGTCTAGACTCCAATGTCGCAATGCCTAGGTCTTTTCAATGGCTAGAACTGTGAGAACGAATAACGGCGTGATGCTTGATTGAACCCACTACCGTCATTGTGATTGCAATTAGTTTTGTGCTATTGTAGAGTTTGGGATTTCTCTAGATAACATTATGAGGGCTACAATACTATTCTTGTAGTTTTTAAAAGTTTGTTGTTGCGAACGTTTGCTAGTATTGTACGGGTTCTGTGTAGTTATTTATGTATTTTTTTTATTTTATAGCGTGTTTAAATATTTTCACTTTTTTTTTGTTAACATTGTTCCTTTTAAATCAATTGTGACATGCCACCTATCTCTTAAACGATTTTTATATACAATTGAAAAAGAAAAAAAAAATACATTTAAATATAAAATATATACATAACTTTTTAAATGTAATTTTTTTTCTGAGGAAAAGTATAATTTGACACACAATTCTTTAATTTAATTCATCCAATATTAAAATGAAGTCATTTGAACATTTTATTTTCAAATAACCATTTAATATAATATGAACAACAAAGAACATGTTTATTTCAGCAGTTATAATAATATTTAAGTCGATTCTTAATAAAGTTATAAAAAGTATGGTAAAATATAAATAACATCAGCTAATATGAGGCTCCAAGTTCTAATGTAACATTATGAAATCCCGTAAGTGACATATCATATTACGATTAGTATCCTCTTCTTCTTTTATGGTCCAAGCTTATTTCACACTATAACATAATTTTTATATATTTTTATTGATGTATTTTGTAGTTTGAAGCTTGTAAAACTTCACGCTGTATCCCGCACTTAGTAGGATAAGAAGAGGGAGCTTAGGAACCTCAGCTGGGATTCTTGTTAAGATACTTCCATTCCCACATTCCACTAGATTCTATTGACTTTGCGTGTTGAGTGGCGAAACTTAACTGCGTTTTGCCTGGTTACCAGAGCGAGGGATGAAAATATTCAATATTTAATTTCTTCGACTGAGAATCGAACCTCCAATCGTAGCGGTAACAGCGCCACGCTGGCCTCATATATTATGTCCATTATTAAAAACTCTGTTAAAAAACGAATTCGAAGTGGCGTAAGTTCAAACTAAACTTACTCATTGGAACAAAAGCGCAACCAAATCGCACGTAAGACGCTATATTAAAGTGGGGAGCTAATTCGTTCTAAGAGAATGTTTTCACAACACAATGAAAGAATAGGTATGAAAATGTTAGAAAAATAAAAAATAAAAGACTAGCGTATTGTTTGTTTTAATTACACCTGGGTTATTTATTTGTATAGTGTGTGGAACTCTAATGTTTTCTTCTTTTGCGTGAGTAACTTTGAAGATGAAGAGGTATTCCGGTTTCCACTTTTTACTTAAATGTGTACGGTATACGATATTTAGAAGTAATTTTATTTTGCATATGTATACATTTGGGCAATTAATATTTATGTAATGTAGATTTGTTAAGGAAAAGTCAATTGAATTCTATATTTTTATCAATTTTGTTCCCTGTTGTGCCTTATTTATTGTTGTTGATTTTAATTAACGTTTCTTACTTTAAAAATATATATCATATATAAAGAACATAAATAAATGCTACTTTAACCAGCAAATAGTAGAGTAGGCAAAGGGAACCTCGTGTTAAGCTGAATTCTGGAGTTATATATTTCAACAATCAACAATATAATATACCTTACCAATTCAGTAATTTTAAATTTAAATTCTTTGCTGTCAAAGTTTAAAATACAGATAAAATATAATAAAAAGACCTATAATATATTTTTTTAATGTAAACTATTCCGCCCAGATAGATGCGAGGAATTCTAATCGGACATAGTTCACTCAACGTTGCCCGAGTCGACTGTCACGTGCAATTTATTATATCACGAGGTTACAACAATCAGAACCTATTATATTAGTTTCAAATTTAATTATGAATTAAATATGAAATAATCTTTATTTTATATAGTAAAAATATTTTTTTCCTAATTTATATGCAATTTAAAAGTGTTTTTTTTTCGTAGCAGATTATTTTAAAATATTTTACCTGGTACCTCCTATGTATAACAGAATATAAATTGATAAATTTAACATTAAAGAATATCTATTATAAGTTAATTACGTTATTTACCTACGTTTATATTTCCATTTCTTCGCTCTGGTTCGTCAAAGCACGGCGTTGAGTTCTGCCACTCAATACGCAATGCCTCCAGAATTCGGCAGAAAGTGGGGAACGGAGTGTCTTAACACTAGGTTCCCTACCTACCCTGCTGTGTGCGGGATACAGCGTGATATAATTTAATTTATCATAAGTTAATTATCTAATAACAAGACAACACACGCAAGCTATGCCAGACATAAAACAAAGCTCCAACATAAGATTAGTATATAATGCGGATATAAGAAGGCCGTGACCCCACTGATACGGTATACCCCCCGGTTGAAAGTTGACTCTGCGGTCGACGTGCGGTAAGTAACTGCCATTTCAAATACCTAAGCTCGATTCGATGCAACTATTTCATATTATTTGATATTGTTTGTTTGTTTTTGTTTTATTATGTTGTTATAATTATTGGTTTGGAGTTTCTTTTATAATAATTAACTAGGAAGAGATCGTCGTGGCGTAGCGGCACAGGGGTGTGACTGTAACGCGACGGTTGTGGATTCTATCCTAATCTACTCGAGGAAATGAAATATTTATTTACATTTATATTTCCATTCTTCTATCATTCAACACGCAGTGCATCCCGAATTCCATAGAAAGTAGGGAACGGAGTGTTTTACCACAAGGTTGTCTCTGTCTAGCTGTGTGCGGGATACAGCGTGAAGCTGATTTGATTTAATTTAATTTTAACTTAAAAGAAAAAACTTTCAAATAAAGACATGTTTTATTTGGAACGTGTTTTTTATCTGTCTGTTAGCTTGCATTATATTTTTACAGATCACGTGTAATTGAGGTATTAAGGATCACGTTTCCACTTAATAATTATTTTTACAGTTACCCTTTTTTATTTATCATATTATTATTAGATCATCTTTAGTTTAATTCACCTATATATGTCTTAGATATTTTTGTGAATTTAATTTCAGTTAAGTAAGCATTTTGTAAACTACCTTGTGTAACATTATAATAAATAAACAATTATATTATGAAGAAAGCTCTACTAAATGTAAATGTCGCCACTTTAAAATTTTTATGAGAAAATACATGCATTTTACAGCGGACCACTCAAGTTTTCTTGAAGACGTCTTCTAACGCCCGGAAGGCTTCTCGAGATCTGCCTGAATGAATTCTTCTATGTATTTAAATAATTTAGCTGGGAACATGCCGTAAAATGAGAGTATTTTTAGATAATTTATGGTTATAAAAGTTCTAATTTTGTCATTAATGTTCAAGTTCATTTAGAAAAAGTTATTGATAAAATATACAAATACATATATGGTTACATTAAACTTTAATTATTTACCTAGAGACTGAGTCTCCACGCACATTATCTTTTCAGTGAATGACATTAAAAAAATGAAGCATCGTTAATCATCTATTTCCTTTAGATTTTACAGAATTAGGAAAGAAATTGAAGCGATAAGCAAGCAAAGATTTTTTTCTACGATTGCAGTTTTGCTACAATGAGACTTTTTATACCTTAAAAAAACAGCTTCGAGCTTTTTCTTATGATTTTGTATAACAGGGTAGTTAGAGTGAACCTAGTGCCTTCCCCATTGAAAAGTGTGAAAACCGTAATTCAAGAAAATGTCGGAGCTCACCACCGTACTTTATTCTAATCTCTAAATTTGCGCTTCTTTTTTTAAACCCAATTTTTTGGCACCGGTTGTGGATTCAATTCCCACTAGAGGAAATTAAATATTTATCGATCTGGAAACGGGGCAAAACGCGACATAGAGTTCAGCCACTCAACGCGCGATGCCTCTAAAATTTGGTGGTAAGTTGGGAACGGAAGCATCTTAATGTGAATAGAGTGTCTTAACACTAGGTTCCTAGGTTCCCTGCCTACCCTGCTACGTGCGCATATACGCATATGACATATAGATTTATCTAGCGAGGAGGCAGTAGGCAGTCCGCACACGCACCGACGCGGCCGACAGATGGCACGCGTGCGTGCACACTTGCACAGGAACTCGCTTTTATGGCTTCTATTTGACTAAAACACATCATATCCTGTAATATGCGCTTACTCAACTTACTTATAATTATCCATACGTTACATACATTACGCTTAGCTACCTCTTTAATGAAAAATATATATAGAGGAACTTTATTTTCCGCTGAGACTACGAACGTTATTTTATCTGTGTAAATTTTTATTAAAATTTTAAAGTGACATTTCTAATGAGAAATTAAAAGAATAAGAATTAATATTATTATTATTATATCACCCTTTAAAAAAATCAGTTACTCATTCAAGTCAACTTGAGTACACATACACTTACTCTACTACTCGTTCAACTTGAACATATATACTTAAGTATAAAAATAGTTAACATTTTCATAAAACGACTAAAATTTTTACTATAAGTAAGAAAGAATCCAAGAAACGTACGCTTTACAAGTACAATTTAATTTAAACGAACGCTAATTCCCAACGGTGCATATTTAAAAAGCCCCGCTTAAGCACGGCGTGAAAATTTTTATTTAAAACTTAACGCGGCCCTTTTCACGCGGGTTCAAGTAATGTAAAAAAGAAACTAATGAACGAAAGCTGCGCTACTCCGGCATTGCAGTGTTTAATGCAGTCGCCAGCCATGTACCTACAGTACTTGTGTATACATATATGAATATGTATTTATACGTAGTGTGGACGTTGCGATCTCTCGTGTTTACACTGCAACAGGAAGCGAGACAGAGAGATATTCGCCAGAGGGAATAATTAGAAACTTACTCTAGACTCAATTTTTGTTTTGAATAACAAGGTTAAATTGTATAATTTAATATAGTAACCTAACTTAATATATATAAACGTTTTGGTTGTATGATTTTATTTGTTTTTTGCAACGCTGTCTCTTTCTCTCTAGAATAAACAGCAAACTACCATCCACTCAATCCTAACTATCTCTATGTACTGTAAGCTCTACATGAAAAGCTCGTTTATAGATTTGTAGCTTTTATTTCTCTAGTAATAGAGGTGAAAATCACCCTAGGTATATAACCAACCAGGTAGCATCAGAAGTAGTGAATACGCCGCGCAAAGGCTGTGTTTTAAAAACTATTTTTAGATTTAGCTCTACGCTGAGACAAAAATAAGAAGTGCACTTTTTGCATCTTAGGTTACTTGCATGGCAAATTCTGTGACATTTTACTTTAGCGTCTCCATTTTTATACTTGTTCGTTACGTGTGGTACTTGCCTTTATGTCAGTTTTATATTTTTTATAATAAGATTAAGATTAAGATAGTTTGATGTACTTATTATTATTTTTATTTTTTCAGTGTTGAACAATAAAATTGTTTTGGATTAACTTTATACTTCCCTAAATGTATTTTGCTTAATAAATCTTAAGCTTATAATTGTTCATTACATTGTAAACACAATTTTCCAATAAAAACTTTTCATTATAAAAATAACCATAAAAATTACGCTTGAAACTTGAGACGGCTTATAAAATAAAACGAAACCATATTTCCTTCCAAGTGAATAATAATGCATCATAAAAAAAAATTAAAATCATTTCATATTTTGTATAGTAACCGTATCGGTTGAATCCATCGAAATATATATATAAAGGTTGAATTGGTTTCTGCATTGAAGGAACGTCCGGCTTTAAATATCACAAAGAGAGTGGCCCACGACTGGTCCATGGTCTTGGAGCCATTGTCTCCTCATTATTTAAATATCTTTTATTGTAAGGATAAATCATCAAGATGTGACACACGTGGCCTTAACCGAGAGGATGCATATGTAGGGTCACCATATACGCAAGTGCGTCTGGATGTAAGAGAATTTATTTAAGATTATCTGTATGTTTTATATATTCTAAAATTAAAATCCGAAATTTCTGATACATTTTTTAAAAGAGATTTCCTAATAATAAAAAATCGTAATAGGTGTAAAATACAAACTTGTGATAATTTATAATGCACCTAATGCAGACTAAACAGTAATTGTTATATATAAATAAAAAAAATCTCCATTTCAATTAAGTAAATATATAAATGGTAACCCTATAATGCATAAAATGCAGTCGAAGCGAACGTCTAGTTATTAAAAAATCCAGTTACAATACGTAGGGCCGACCTAGGCTAGACAGCTTTCACCGAACCCAGCTGTACCGCGCTGAATGCACTTAGTGCACCAACGGAATCGCTTTGTGTTCGCAAATGATTATAGCTTTCATTATGGTTTTTTTTTGTTTTTTTTTTGTTATAGTAGCAAAGACTTTTTGTTATTCGCTTATTATTTTTTATTTTTTAGTATTTTATGTTGGTATTTGCAATGATTTGGAAGTTTAAAATATACATATTTTTAATTAAATTGTAATAGTAGTTAGTAGTTTTTGTAATTTTTTTAAGTGTTCTTAATACCAAATTGTTAAACACTTTTTTGTTTTATAAAAGATCTTCATAACTCATTAGTATCGGTATTGCATTTTTATTTCTATTATATCTCAATTATATTTAGGTATATAGCAGAGAAGCCTTGCTACGAATAAATAAAAACTATATCATGCATTATTACTTTCTAAAAGATAAAATGATAGTCATTTATTTTAATAAAAATGGAAATATCTGAATGAAAATAGTTTTTGAATTTTATTGTGATTATTTAAACCTCGTGTAAATAATTATTTTCGATATTATTAAAAAAGTATTGTGTATAGGCACTAAAATATATCTTAATTTATTCTAAGTATCAGCTTTACGCTGTATCTCGCAAATATCAGGGTAGGCAGATTTATTAAATAGAATTATTTGAATGATGACGTCGCGCTTTTGCATTGTTACTAGAGTCTCCACTCTAAAATATTAATAAATAATAATGCGTTCGTCAGAACTGGGTTCGAACCCACAATCGTTGCGTTTACATGCTTGTGCCACTGTGCGACTAGGCATCAAGCAACATATAAAAGGAAATATAATTAAAAATAAAGATAAACTTTAAACATACAGTTATACTAGACTTCACAAAAACTAAAAAGTGAATAAAAACTGTAATTGGAGTAAATATTTAAAAGTAACGTCATATTTCACTTTACTCTAGTTTCAACGGCTTAAATTTCGTGCGGTATTTCCACGTTCCAAAAATTGCCATAATACTAAATCATTTCTGGATAATTAAATTGTATTACATCAAATTAATTGATTTTATGAAATTATCGCACAATATAACATTTTACTATTATTTTTATTATTTTATGTTATTTAAATTATAAGGTAACTTTCATAAATTAATTCAATAATGCTAGCTGATTTCTGAACTGAAGTAATGACTATATTTGTAAGTTTTGTATTCTGTATATAAAAAAAGTAAAACTTTCAGTCATTGAAAAATGGGGGTGCTGTCAAGTAATTTAAAACCCAGTTTTTTGGGTTTATTAAAATTTTTGAACAACATGAATTGGTTTATTGTGTTTTTTAGCTTAATTAATTTTTCAATGTGTATTTACGAAGATCAAATAGGGAAGTTCGATTGGTAATTATTTGATTAAGGTTATGCCAGTTGTAGGACTTCGCAGGGTCGTAGTTCAGTGAATATTTAAAGAGTTTTGTTTTCAGGCGTCAAACTTATGTCGGCAGAATAAAATTTGCACAGTTTGACACTGTATCCACTGCAAAAAAGATCATAGTAGCCACCGAAGAGAACGTATTGGCTGCCTTAAATTTGAAGACTGGTAAACTACATTTTATTAATCATTTCCGGTGAAAATACACGAGCAATTACTTTAATACAGAAATATATATACAATTGATTGTAATAATGTATAAATACGCATTTCTTTATAGTTGCTTTATCTGCCATTACAATACTTTTTTCATTCTAAACAACATATAAAATAAAAAATGTTAATAATTATTTTATTTTTAATATATTTCCATTATTTATACTAGGTCAAGTAGTGTGGCGTCATGTGTTTGAAACTGCATCAGCAGGCAACATACAATTGCTTCATGTCGGTGAAAAGGTCACAACTGTTACTGGATCCAACCCTTATCTAGTTCGAGGGTGGGATACTGCTACAGGTAAAATAGAAATTCTATTGTTATTATCTTAAAAATTGGGTGGAGAGTGCTGCACTAGGTTTGCCCGCCTATCTTTCTATAGATAAATAGTGTGAATACTTCTTTTTAATATTATTTTAACATCATTTTGCATATTAAAATAGTTTTTTATTAAATACATTATGTTAAAATTTCAATTATTAATTCTTTGGTGTACACTTTTACAAAAAATACATGTACAAAAGGCTGGCTTAATGGTACAAAGCATTCTCTAACAGCCAACCATACCAATTTTGTTATTATATAATATTCCTAACATGAAATAATAAAATATAATGTTTAATATTTATTATTTAAGGAATTTTGATGTGGGAATGGTCATTAACCTTGCAAGATGATAACATGGCAGAGTATTCAGAATGGTGGGTTCAGAATAACATGTTAGTGCACATGTTGCCAGTTTTTGGTTCCCATGTAGAAGTTACATTGTATAATTTGGTGACTGGAAACAACCGTGGTGCTACATCGAAGCTACCAGCTATTTGGACTAATGAAGGGTAAGATACTATGTTACACTATTTTTCTCCATCTTTACCTTGTGTCCTGCATCCTGTGTCTGCTATGACAGAGCAGAGAGAAGATAGTGTCAAGGCACTGTCTTCCATTTTATGTTGAGTCTGCTATGTGTGGAATACAGTGTTGAACTAAAAAAATGTAGAATGTGAGAGGTAATTCTGGGTTTAGTTATAGTGGGTGACATTAAAACAATAAATATGATGGACTGTCCAACAAAAAAAAGCAGTTATTGATATTAGGATATTCAACCAAACTCTTAAGCATTATAATAATTGTGTAAATATAAAACATTTATAATACTAAACTCCTTATTTGTTTATTTGTTTTAGTTGTATTCTGAGTGCACCATATTACATTTGTGTATCTGGTGAAAGAGGAAGCCGTCTCCTCATATCAATGGATGTTTCTTCAGATGCAGTACAAATATTAACCAAATCATTATCAGATTATATACAAAATGAAAAATCTTATGGTGGACATTTAAAATCCTTAAATGGAAACAGTGCAGTACCAGGTTTTATAGTAGATGATAAAATATTAATTGTTATTAATGGAAATGATTATGAAATAGTTAATATAGAGTTAAATAAAGAGAGTAGTGCCACTGTGATTGATGGTGCATTTGGAAATATTTTAGTTCAAGCTTCAAATGATAATGTTAAGGTATGATTAAAATTTTGTTTGTTTGAGATGCTTTTTTTAAATTTTGCTTATTTATTTTGTTTTTAAGTTTGAATATAAGAAAAGTAATATCTATCCAGTCCAAGTTTTTGTAAAAAATATATAAAATAATGAATATCACCATTTTTTAAATCTTTCAATATATTTTTTTATATAGATATAGATAATTTTTATGTATTTAATTTTTCTTATATTTTTTATTAATAGCCATAAATTGTTACTTTTAAGAGAAAAATTATATAGTTATACTTTAAAGTAACTTTTAAAATAAAGCCACATTAAACATTTTAGCAATTTTTTTTTATTAAAGAAGAAATTCTTATAGGATTGAAAGGGCCATAAAGTTCAAACAATACAGTATCTAAGACTCAATGCCACTTGGTCTTCTTACGTTTCTCTCAAGTAGAAATCAAACCCACAACCTGACTTGCCTAATTGAATAACAAATTAATTTTTAAATTTCCATTATAATAATTGCAGGGTTTCACACTATCAGCCCACCTATCAGCAACTGGTGAATTAATACCAGATATTCAAACTGGAGACCCAACTCTAAACATTCCCAAACCAGAACTACTAGCGGTGATGTGTACTAGAAATGCAAAGGAACAACATGCATGTAGACTTTTAGTCAATGCTGCAGATGATGCAGTGCATTTGATGCAACAAGGAGGTTTGGATGTTGTTTTTTAATTATAGTGTATTATTTTTTTGAAATAATTATATGGTATATTTAAAGACCTCTCTAAGTATAGTTATTAAAGTACATGAAAACATTTTTATTTAATATTTGCCCCAACAACCTGTACAATAATGCTAAAAATGCAATATATTTTATTTTTAATGTTTCATTTTTTTTAAGTAAGTAATCCGATCTCGATAATTCTTTCTTTGTTCTATAGGGATGGTCCCGGATTTTGTTGGGATGGTCCCAAATAAATTTTATGACATTTAGTTTTGGTCTTTAAAAAAATTCTACAATTCTTCTTCTTTCTTATAGACAATATACAAAATAATATTTATTTTCACCTGTTTACGTTATAAAAAAATATGTTTTCAGGTCGCGTACTGTGGACGCGCGAGGAGGCGCTCGCTAACGTCGTCGTCGCGGAGTTCGTTGACCTCCCAGTGTCAGACATGGAGGCCGCGTTAGAATCCGAGTTCGATCAAAAAGAAGGTTCTTATTTTTTATTTTAATGCGGAGTTTGTTCCCCTTTTTTGTCTAATTTTAGAGACATTACGTGTGGACTGATCCGCCAGTCACTTAGTTTTTCTGCTAGAGTGATGAAATGAAAATAACTCTTTCCTTCCAGTGGGAATTGAACCCACGACCGTCGCGTTTACAGTCAGATGCTGTGACGCTGCACAATGACGGCCCCACGGTTATCTTTCTAGTTAACTACATATATTTGTCATTGTCTGTGATGTTACTAATCTTAAATGCATTTATTAATTTTTTCGACGTATTTGTATGAAGTGTATCGTTTTATACTTATATAATGTATTTTTGAAATATATATAATTTTGACTATTTTTAATATGTATGATTATTTAAATATTTTCCAAGCCATATTTTCGAAATTGTTGAATTGAAATCTTTTTAATTTTTTTAGCTGCCAAGGTGTATAGTAAGTATTAAATTGATTGTAGTGTTTAATCCTAGAATTTGTGATTATTTTCGTTTTATATTTTTAATAAGCCTTTGCCATTGTTAATAAGTTGCTGTTTAAAAAAAATGTTAATGTAATTAGCTTTTTTTATTAAAAAAATATTTCTGTTTAGTTTTTTTTGGCTGTGAATATGCTCTGAAATTGTTTTCTTAACGAAAAACTAGTTCGAGGTTAAAACTAGTTATTTCGGCTTTTCCTTTTTTCTAACTTCCATGGCTCAAATTTGTAATATTTCTTTTTCAGTTGGGTATTTTTATATTTTTTTCCTTATTTATTTAAGTTATGTGAATAATGTATGCATTGCTGTTTTTAATATATATACTATGATTAACGTGATATAATCTAGCATAGAGCCTATGTATATGATGTGATGTGATATGTAAATTTTGTGTTTTAGTTTCATTTGGTAAATTATTTCGTTTCATCTGCTTAAAGATTATGTTTAGTAAAATTGGTATGGTAAAAAAAAGCTACCCACTAATAAGTAACAGAAAATATAATAAAAAAATATTCAAAATTACTGTTCTCATATAAAATAAGGTTCCATATGGTCGGCGTTCTCCAGACGTTTGCACACGCAGTACCAACAGCTACTCAACCTAATAAAGAGCCTGCAAGGAGAAAGCGCAGTAGAAGAGACGTCGCCATTAGTACGAGATTACTTCAACTTACATAAAATTATTGTACTCGTCACTGATGCTGGGAAGGTATGGATATAAATAATACTTTTTTATTCAGTATTTCGGTGTCTTATGTGTGTGTGTATATTAAATTTACTTTTTTATACCAAATTAGTTGAATGTCTTAACACTTGGTTCCCTTTACCTACCCTGCTAAATGCGGGGTAGAGTTTGGAGTAAAGTTGTGATACTATTAAATAAATGGCTTATTTAAGATGAAGTGACCTTAGTATGTTTTTATGATAGTCTGTTTGTTTTTTAATAGTCACGCCGACTTATCTCTAACTATTATCTTGTATTTACATTGTTTAGAGTAGCAACAATGTTTTACTTTAAATTTCTCTTGTTTAAATGCAATTTTTTTTGTTGCGTGCTCTTTTAGACGTAAAAAAGGGAATCTGTTTTTTTTTCATTCTTGTAGAAGTTATTTTTATATTCACTAATGGCCCATGCGCGGCTTCGCCCGCTTCTTTTTTTTTTCATTCTTTAGACTCACGTTGTATTCCGTTACTTTTCTATCAATTAATGTAAGGAAACCTTGCAAAATATCTTCCTCATCTATTTCTTGTCATCCAGTAATTTAAACACCGTTTAAAAAACTACTAATCGAGAAAACATTAATTACTTTATATATAACAACGTCTTAATGAAATTGCACTGAAATAATTAAATATTTAATACTTTTATTTTTTCTCTCTAGTATCAAAGCAAAATGGGGTTCTGAGTTTCGCAAAAATCGGCACGGAGTCTTAACACTAGGTTCGCCTACCCTGCTGTGTGCGGGACACAACGTGA